>VXBO01003698.1:51337-71746 GCA_013400135.1 Rhinoptilus africanus | reverse complement strand
GGAAGGGAAGGGAAGGGAAGGGAAGGGAAGGGAAGGGAAGGGAAGGGAAGAAAAAGCCTTTCAGTAGTTTAGATCTGTTTAATAGCAATAAAAGTAGAACAAGACAGAGTGGGTTTAATACATAATAAATTACAAAGATGTCCCCAGTACAGACACGTTTGGACAACTGGGCTCATTCATAAATGAGATTGTTGAACACTGCAAACATTTCTGTTATTAGCTAATATGCCACATTTTTGTTTCTTTGTTCAAATCTGTATCTCCTTCTATGAGATGCTTACTATATATTCAAGGTGCTGAAGCATGAGAGGTACACAAAAGTTGCGGATGGAAATACACAATTATTCCTTCACCACAGCTGCAACTCATGGAAAAACCTGTAATGAAGAAGTGGAAAGCATTGTTTCGCATACCCTCCCTCATATTGCTAAACTAGTAACCTGTTTGATAGCCACCTGAAAACCAGATGAATCCATTCAGGAGAAAAAAAGATGACACCAAAGAACAATAACATAACTACATTTGGTACAAACATTATTGCCTCAGTAAATCTGCGAACATCAATTTTACTTATAATCGGCATTTAAATTACAGTGCCACAACCTATTCACAAAGAAATAACCACTCTATTTTCTTTCCTGCCACTTCTGCACATCAGCTGTGAACCCTCTCTACCACAATGAAATGCCCTGAATGTTGATTTTTCTGTTTTAAGGTGCATTTTCCTTCAGTTTCTAAATATACTGCAAAATTTAGGGCAATAAATTACTTTCTGACAGATGTTTCTGATAAAGGTGACTCTTTTTAAGATGGGATTTTGAAAGAATATTGTTTTGAGGGATACAAAATGTATATTCTGCCCTGTTGAAGCACAGGGTAAAATCAGTCAGTTCTGGAAGGAGATATGAAAACAAGCTGAAGACATGGCGCCGTAGCCGTACCAGTGAAAACCCCTTTTTCTATGTAATGTAATACTTAAGTCGATCTTTCCCTAACCTGCTGCATCCAAATGAGTCAGATGAGCCTGAACAGCATTAACTGGTCAGTCTGTGCTTACTGTCCTCATTATCCCACATCTTCCCACATCTGAGTGGATGACGATACTGATCATGGCTGGCAGCAGTGGGACACTGCATTAGGAGGTGGACGAGGAGGGATGGGGTTCAAAACCTTGCCGAGGACCACTATCCCGCAGCAGTGCAAGCAGAGCAGGGAGGTGACAGGGACACTGGGGATATCCTCGCAAGGGTGGGCAGGCACAGTCAGATGAAAAATCAGGTTGATTAATTTCATACAATAAACTTTCAAAAGCCAACTCACATCCTTTTCGAATACTAACTCTCAAGTCGACATGTTCAGCTCTTGAACACTGATCAGGGAATTCCATTCAACAGAAGCACAAGTAACCTTACTCTGGTGCCACGCTGGTATTCACAGAGGAAACAGCTACAGCTTAAATCTACTTGCAGGCAAAACCTTATTTGGATCGAGGTCTCTGAGCAGCTCATGAAAAGGAAAACTAACAGCTAAGTCAGAAAACTATACTAAACTCCAACAGACTTCTGCAATCATTGTTTCTGAAGCCATTCCTAGCTTTTCTGACATTTCTGAAATACTGCTTTTCAGGTTTCTCTGAAAAACTGGAATTTAAGGCAAAAGTACAGTGGAATGTATTTTCTGTTATACTTCAGTGCTTTACACTCTCCTGGTAGACATGATCACCAAGTTCAGAGTTAAAACACCAGAATTCTCATGAAGAAGCCATTTTTAAAAAAAATTTCTAGTCAATTAATGTGGATCACAAGAAATTAAGGTGATATATAAGATTTAGAGGAAATTATCAAAATTGCTTATCATCATAGAATATATCCTGCTCAATCATTAATCAGAATGTTTTATTAAAAGCCTAAAACCAGCTTTAAATTCCTAAACTTTCATTAAAATTCTGCCAAATGAATTTTTTATTAGAAAGAAAAATATTTAGCTGTGTTTCTACATATTCATATGCTCTGTTCTTTAGACTGCTTCTGAATATTTGTAGCCATGAGCATTTGGGAATTTCATCTCAAGGTATGTATATATATTTCCTCTAACAGTAATGCTACTTAGAATCATATTCTTGTTTTTATCCTAGCCAAAATTAAAAATGAATGTCTGACAGAATGTTTTTTAATGCAGCTGCTTTCTTTAACACCACCAGATAACACACGCTGCTGGCCATGTCTGAGTGCTCACAGCACCTGCTTTGCTGACGAGTGGGCACACTGCACAAATAATCGCATTTGCTGCTTAGCTGTGATTGCACTCAATGGAGGGACTCCAGAGTCACTTCTCAGTGCAATCCTTTATTGCTTATGTGTTCTAAAATGAGATTTTAAAAAAAAAACCCAACACCAATTGTCAAATGTTTTGAAGAACTTATTTGTATAGCAAGTGCAGCTGGAGCAGCCAAAAAACAGCGAACAGAAGTCTTAGCCTGCACAGACTGGTTGAGGCAGGGTGTACTTGGGAGCACTAAAATCCTGAGACTTTATGGCTTCACAGCCACCAATGCCTCATGTAAACCACAGATCAGGTCCTGCTAAATACCATGTCGGCTTTAGTGTACTCTACTATACCAGATAACACTTGCACAAGCCATTATCACTCAGAGAACATATTCAACAGTGACTCCTTTCCACTCCAAGATTTCATTGTATTTTTCAGGCAGCCTGTTTGCAAAGGACTTAGTAGGCACAGGTGGCACAGCTCAAAACTCTCCTTATCACTGCACATTCCAGAGGAAGTGGAAAGGTTGTAATCATCTACAGAGACTCCTCTCTTTGGACTTCGACCTCTGCATGGTTTTGAGGTAGACCTGTCTATATCTCATGAAGGCACCAGGATCATAACGAGCTCTGCGTATTCCCTAGCTAGCATTTGCACCCAACTCTGGTTCCTCTGCTGCCATGGCAAGTAGCAAATGCTACAAAACCAACAATTACCCCTCTTTTTTTTTCTTATTTTTTACGGAGAAATCATAGGCCTAAGAGCAGCAGAACCATGTTCCATCACGGTCAGGAGTCAGAAAGTAAAATCTTGAATGTGAAGCTTCAGCAAAATAACAAAACCCCAAGGTAAAAAAGGAAATTCTGTAGAATGACCAAGGGCATGGTGCCTTTAGTCAGAGGAGTCAGTCTATTCATACCTCTCTGTTTCACATTGCCTGTAAAATCAAATATATACAATACAAATGTAATACAGGAATCCAGGGAAGAACAGTGCAACAAGTAGTCAATTCAATGCCAAATTCTTCAGCCACTGAATGAAAATTATTAATAACACTGTCTATAGTCCTCCAATGTACTTAATCAGTGCCTGCTCCTAGGAGCCAATAAATATCCTGAGAGGACAAGGTCAAACAAGCTAAGCACATCAGCATTCTTTATTGTTGTACTGGGAAAAGACTAGTACTAGTAGAATAGAACGAAAAAAGATTTCATGAAGGGGAAGAAACACAAACTCATACTACTTAGAGTCTTTTCAACTGCTATGGCAAACTTCCCATAAAACCCATTTGCCTCAGCATTATAAGAATGTGAATATATGAGTGAAAAGTTATTTTTTAACTTCCATACACATTCAACCTCAGTTTTGTGAGCTGATGTACCAGAATGGGTGCCAATCAGTGTCACGTGATAATATCAGTCTTTGATATGTGGACATGCTTTCACTAGGAAAGATTTTGAAACTTAACTCATTTTCTACTAACCTCTTGGATGGCTGATGAACAGTGATAAGTTGTATTATTTTGCAACCCTGAGCAAACTTACAAAATAGGTTAAAGTTTTTAAAAGTTTACTGCAGGCTAAGTGTTTCCTAGACTAGTAATGATCTCTTGAAACAAGTAAGTAAATGTGCTTGTATCAAGTGAATACAGAACAAACCAAGGATAAAATAAGATAAAATGTTTTGAAAGCAAAACTTGAAGGCCTGAAAAAATACACACATCTGTACAAGCAACAATGACTGGAAAAATAATAGTATGCTCCAACCTTGGACCACAGACTGAGGCTTGAAATATAGGCTTGAAACCATAAAATCACATTTTCATTAAACCAAAGCTGTAAAGTTAAGCACCCTTGAAGAATATCTGAAACCTCAAAGAACCTTTGAAAAATTATCAGTAAATGTAGCAGGAACTAAAGCTTGTCTGAAAATTACCATGATTTTGGCAAAATGTAGATCATCATTGACAGAAATTACAGCAGAATACACCATTATGGTTTCCAAGTTAGCTTTTTTTCACATAAGATTTGGCAGTTGCTGAAAGACAAAGACAATTTTGCAAGAGCTTTTTCAGCATATCCTTTTCCCTATTCCTGAACACAGCAGCATTGTGTCATCATTTATTGAGGGAAGACCCTCAGGAAAAACACAGTCTTGCATTCCTAATCAGACAGG
Source organism: Rhinoptilus africanus (assembly GCA_013400135.1). NCBI lineage: Eukaryota > Metazoa > Chordata > Aves > Charadriiformes > Glareolidae > Rhinoptilus > Rhinoptilus africanus. The sequence continues at coordinate 67,303 of VXBO01003698.1, read as the reverse complement.
ATTCCAGCACCGTTGTGATGTCACTATCAAAGGTTTAATATTGGTCATGGTCCTGGTACTCCAAACCCTGGGTCAGCTTTCCAGCCATCCCCAAGAGGACGTGAGGCAGCTGAGCAAGAGGCATGGAAAGACCTTTCTTTTATTTTCCTCCCAGTGTTTCTTAATGCCTCAGAGTTTTCATCGTCCACTTCCTGTGCCTAACATGCTGTGTCACACAGTCTTGGCCAAGGCCAGTGGGACAAATTCTGGGAAAGAATACAACAGTTTTATTAGCACATACTTCGTTTTATTATGTGATGCAACACTCACCCATTAATTTCAGCTCTCTAAATACACACAAGCATACATCTGTCAAATTATATTAATTGACTTAATTATTAATCCTACCCTACAGAAATAGAGAAGAATTATTAGTTTATTATTTCCATCATTCTTTGACTATCACAATAATGAAAAGTGTCAGGAAAGAGTCTTCACACGTCTTAAAAACCTACCACTTAGTTTGTAAAAATATGCAAAGCTAGAAACACAAGCAGTGTTGGTGAATGATTTGTCACATCTCTAGCTTCTAGATTGATGGATGTAAATAGATAAATAGATAGATAGATGGATGGATAGATGTTTTGTTAAACTATTTGGATTGCAATTTACCGTGAGAAACTCCAGGCCGTGAAGACGTCTCCGAGAAGCTGCAGTTTCAGCTGTTATCAGCAGATGGCAATGCATGCGAGTCAGCCTCACATCAACGCAAGGGCTCCGTTCACTGCAAAACCTGCAGTCAAAGAAAAACGACGGTCTCGTTTCTTGAAAAGCAGAGTACCATCCAACAGAAGTTTTTCTTGGAAGCAGCAAAAAAGAGAGCACAAAATTAAACTGCATTAATCTTGCACCGTGTCAGTTAGGTCCCTACTTTCCATGACCTGTTAGATTTAAATTGGTCTACCATATGGATGGCAGAGATAAAATAAGATTCTTGGTCAATTTGGTAGTGACATAAAAAATGTTTGCTTCTTTTTCAGTGTGTTTGTATGGCTTAAGCAAAACAAGTTCAGAATGACACCTAGACTGCAGCCAACTACAGTAGATAAAGTCTCTGAAGACAATCCACCTTTGTTATTACACACAAACCTCATTTCTTTGACTGTTGTTTCTAACAGTAAATGGGTGCTGACGTGCACAAAATGTACCTCTCAACAATGTGAACTAGAAAGAAAAGCGAGACCATATATATGTTTTATACCACCTCTTCTTTCATCTGGGAGAAAAAGTAGGTTCAGAAACATAATACTATCTCCACATATTCAGAAGGCACATGAATCAAAAACCTAAATGTGGCCGTAAGACTCAAGCATCAACAAATAATTTTGTGAATCTATCCTTACGGGAACAATATGTACCAACAATCTGATACAGAGAAGACAGCCATAAATACAGATACAGACAGGTGGACAAGAGTAAATAAGTATTTTCAAGTATAGTGACCTTGCCATTCCCCTTCCCCCTGCTTCTTAAATAAAGTCCAATTTTCCTCTAATAAACAGTCACAGAAATTTACTTACCTATGCCACCTCTCCAAATCTATGACTATTACTTCCAACCTCCTCATCACATTTGAAGATTTCTACTCAAGTAGATAAAGATACTTAAGGAATAACTAAAAGGTGCTAGAAGCTTGGGCTCACTCCCGGAGCTACAACATCATTGTCATAAGAGAAACTTAGTGGGATGAGTCCTGTGACTTGGATGCTGTGATGGATGGCTATAGGCTCTGCAGGAGGGATAGGCAGGGCAGGCGAGGTGGGGGGGGTGGCACTGTATGTAAGGAGGGGTCTGGATTGTATGCCACTTGCAGCTGGCAATGACACGATTGACAGCCTCTGGGTAAGGATGAAAGGGAAAGCAAATATGGCAAACATTGTTTGGGATTTACTATCGTCCAGCCAGCCAGGATGACAACACCAATGAATTCTTCTACAAGGAATTAAGGGATATCTCTAGATCAACTGCCTTTGTCCTTATGGGTGGTTTTAACTTCTCAGACATCAACAGGGAATGTCATACAGTGGAGATNTACTTCCAACCTCCTCATCACATTTGAAGATTTCTACTCAAGTAGATAAAGATACTTAAGGAATAACTAAAAGGTGCTAGAAGCTTGGGCTCACTCCCGGAGCTACAACATCATTGTCATAAGAGAAACTTAGTGGGATGAGTCCTGTGACTTGGATGCTGTGATGGATGGCTATAGGCTCTGCAGGAGGGATAGGCAGGGCAGGCGAGGTGGGGGGGGTGGCACTGTATGTAAGGAGGGGTCTGGATTGTATGCCACTTGCAGCTGGCAATGACACGATTGACAGCCTCTGGGTAAGGATGAAAGGGAAAGCAAATATGGCAAACATTGTTTGGGATTTACTATCGTCCAGCCAGCCAGGATGACAACACCAATGAATTCTTCTACAAGGAATTAAGGGATATCTCTAGATCAACTGCCTTTGTCCTTATGGGTGGTTTTAACTTCTCAGACATCAACAGGGAATGTCATACAGTGGAGATAAACAGGTCCAGGAAATTTCTGAAAAATGTTGAAGATAACTTCTTGATGCAGGTACCAAGAGACCTAACTAGGAAAAGTGCCCTCCTACATTTATTTTTTGTAAAAAGGGAGGGACTCATGTGCAAAGTGGTGGTTGGTGGCTCTCTTGATCACAGCAACCACAAAATAGCTGTGTTTCAAATTGTTGGTGACAGGAGAAAAACCGCAAGCAAAACTTTGACCCTGGATACGGGGAGAGAAGGCTTCAGGCTGCTGAAGGAGATAATTAGTATTGTCTCCTGGGAATACAGTTTTGAATGTATTGGAATCCATAAATGCTGGTCACGTTTTTAGAGCCATCTCTTAAAAGTGCAGGAGCAGGCAATTACAAAGAGTCAGAAGTCAAGCAAGCTGGGAAGTCAGCCAGCTTAGCTGAACAGAGATCTTCTTCTAGAACAGGTGGAAAAGGAAGATGTACGGACATTGGAAGCAAGGACAGGCAACATGTGAGGACTGCAGAGTAGCCGTTTACAGCTGTAGAAAGAAAATGCATGTAGACAAAGCTCAATTAGAGTTCAAGCTGGGCAGCACTGTGAAGGAAAACAAAAAGGACTATTTAAATATGTTAATAGCAAAAGGAGAATCAGAGAAAACATTGGTCCATTGCTTGGCAAGGTCAGTCACCTCACAAACAGGGGAATAGACAAAGCAGAGACATTTAATGGGTTTTTTTGCCTCTGTCTTCAACAGCAGCGATGGGCCCTCGGACCCCTGGAGCCCTGTGTAGGAAGACCAAGTCAGAGGGTATAACAAAATTCCAGCCTGGATGCACATAAATCTATGGAGCTCAATGGGATTCATCGCAGGGTATGGAAAGAGCTGGCCGATGTCACCACGGGACCTCTCACCATTATTTTTCAATCTTTTTGGGAGACTGGAGAAGTCCCAATTGACTGGAAGCTGGAAATGTTGTCCCAGTTTTCAAGAAGGGAAAGAAGGAAAACCCTGTTAATTACAGGACCATCAGTCTCACTTCAGTGCCTGGTAAAGTTGTGGAGAAGGTTATTCTGGGAGTTATTGAAAAACACCTGAGAGACAACACAGTCATTGGTCATAGCCAGCATGGGTTCATGAGGGGAAAGTCCTGCTTAACCAACTTAATTTCCTTTTATGATAAGCTCACCCGTTTGGTTGACCAAGGAAAGCCAGTAGATGTCGGGTTTGGTTTTTTTTATTTTAGCTAAGTTCTTGATACTGTCTCTCACAGTACTATCCTGGATAAAATGTCAAACATACACCTAGACAAGTCCATAATATGTTGGGTGAGCAACTTCGGGGTTCTCCAGGGCTTGATCTTAAAACCTCTTCAAGGTTTTATAAATTTTCTGGACACAGAAATCAAAGGTAGATTAAGTTTGCTGATGATACTAAACTAGGAGGAGCTGCAGACTCCCTTCAGGGTAGAGGGGCATTACAGAGAGACCTGAGGCAGACTAGAGAGCTGGGAATCACCAACCATCTGAAATTTAACAAGAGCAAGTGTCAGATTCTCCACCTGGGACACAGCAATCCTGGATATACATACTAACTGGGAGATGAGAGGCTGGAGAGCAGCCCCGTAAAAAGAGATCTAGGGGTTTGGGTTGGGGGCAAGCTGAATATTAGTATCAGTGTGTGCCGGTAGCCTAAAAGGCCAGCTGAGTCCTGGGATGCATCAAGTACAGCATAGCTGGCTGGTCAAGGGAGGTGATTGTCCCACTCTATGCTGCACTGGTGAGGCACCACCTCAAGTACTGTGTGCAGTTTTGGGTACCTCAATATAAGAAGGACATCAGATTATTTGAGTGTGTCCAGAAGAGGGCAATCAACACAGTGAAAGGCTTCGAGAACAAGACTTTCAATGAGCAGCTGAGGTCACTTGTTTTGTTCAGCTTGGAGAAGAGGAGGCTGACAGGTGACCTCATCACAACTTCCTCAAGGTAGGCAGTGGAGGGGGAGGTGCTGATCTCCTCTCTCTGGTGATGAGCAATAGGACACAAGGAAATGCAATGAAGCTGAGTCAGAAGTTCAGATTGGACATTAGGAAAAGGTTCTTCACTGAAAAGGTGGTTGATCACTGGAACAGGCTTCCCAGGGAAGTGATCATGGCACCAAGCCTGCCAGAGTTCAAGAAGAGTCTGAACAATGCTTTTGGTCATACAGTTTAATTTTAGGTAGTCTTACGAGGAGTAGGAACTTAGACTCAATGATCCTTATGGATCTCTTCCAACTTTAGATATTCTAGGATTCTATATTTAGCTGTTTTACCATTAGCTATCTGTACATTGTTTATATGCCTCAATGGAGGCACTTAAGCTTCTGTCCAAAGATACCTTCAAAGTCAGCAGAAAGGATAAGGAGAGGGGAAATAACATTACAAATTAAGAACTAGGATGCTGGGATATGTATGATGTTTGTCTGAGGACCATCATGAAGACTTTGTATGTCTAGGAACTGCATACAGTATCTCTGGGCGTCAAGTCCTGGATGCAGTGGGAGATGTGAGGGTCCTCCTTATGATGCGTGGTGAAGAACTTGCTCTACAGTCCTGGGTAAGGTAACCCCCACCACTAAAGCTGCCAGCAAAAGCTATTATGAAGGAACTAATATAAAAGTGCTTGTAAGAAAAATATGACTATATCAATGATGTAGGGAACGTGCCAGTAGCTGGAACCCAAAAATATGTAGCACTCTTCCTGGATTCTCAAGGACAGATAAAACCTGCTATTATACATGCCTATGGGTTGCTGTGCACTGCTCTTCACATGCAGAGTGGAATCTGAATCTCTTATGCATGTTACAATGCAGGCACAAGAAGGAAGCATCTCAATACCAGTCCATATGAGTCTTTTCCTGGAGCCCTCCACAGTCCCCATGGTGCTGGAACGATCCTGTGGCCAGTACCCTGAGTCACCAAAGTTTTGCCACTCAACTTGGCAAGCTGCAAGTCAGTTAGTCAAAGCCAACGTGCAAATCAGAGTAGGTTTTAACTTAAAAGAGGAAACTGTTCTAGAAAAAACAACCATCAGAGGATAGCTGTGTTTCGAATTAATAGACACTTCTTGTCTTCTGACAGGATCCAACTTTTTGTTATGCTTCTTTATAGGGTGTTTTTTTACCGACGGCAATGAGTTCAGAATTACAGCTGACCATGTTTTTTTCTCCCTTGGAGCAGCAGTGGTTGGGCTGTACCAAAATAGCTCATTGGGCAGAAGTGAGGCACTGAGGATGCAGCCTTCAGTGTTGGGCCACATACCTACCTGGATGTGGAGAGGTTGCACTGCACCAGCCCCAGGCTTCCCCAAATCCTTCCAATGAGCTCTGAAACCTTCAATGAAGAAATTAACACTAAAACACTCATAAAATCCAAGTATTTCTTTAATTGTGTGCTTAAGTAACAGCTAAATAAAAAAAAAAAATTGGGGAGAGGATCAGTTTTCCTGTCAAGTATCATGTTTCTTCCATAAGCTCCTTTATAAAACATTTCATGCCTTGTCATTTTTATTTTTTAAACTAATGAGGTCTTGCAGAAGGATCACATTTCCTTTAAATTTTCATCTTGTTCAAATTATGAGGAAAATTTTTCACCATCTTCATGTAAACACAATACATGAATTTAAGATGGAGAAGTTGAGCAGTGATGTGGAGACAAAGCTTTTTTCTGGAGCTTTCTGGAAAGGTTCTACAAGTACAGCAGACTTAAATTGTCCTTTCTTCTCTCTGCTCTCTCAGAGCAGAATATAAGTCATTTAAATGACTGTGTTTAAAACAGGGTTGAAATCTTTTGGAGATTCAAGGTATTAGATCTAGGCAACTTAATTTCATTTTCACTGGTGCAAATCCTACATACCCTAGGCAACTTAATTTCATTTTCACTGGTGTAAATCCTACATACCCTAAACAACATACCTAGTAAACTGTGTAAATGAGATCAGACTTTTGTCACAAGAAGGAAGACACAAAGTTCATGACCGCGTTGGAGCATCACTAAAATTTTTATGATGTTCAGATTCAGGATTTTCATTAAGTCTGCCTTGGGGATGTGCATGTATATTTATCGGTCATGTTCTGCTCTCTGCAATATCATCCATATACAATCTCAGTACTGCAAATGAAAGCACATTTAACCCAGATGATGCTCTCACAGATCGTTTAATATAGACACTAACACACAAAACACAGCTGATTCAAGTCAATCTGCCAAACATAACCTTTTTCACAGCCACGTTGGCAACAAATATGGTCATTTGCAGGTGCTTCCAATTCACTTACAAATTACTATTTAAGAATATTATCCTTGTAAATCACAAAGGACCTTTGCATTGTGGAATTTCAGAACATTTCTGTTTCAAATGGATGACAGACAAGTTCTTTAAAAGTTGTTTTGAAAATTTGAAAAGGCACGGTTTTGCTTGCCCCTTCTGCAGAACAGAAATGCAGACTGAAGGGAGATAACCAAAAGGCTCTGCCTTGCTGGCATTAAGACCTAGGAGGTGACCTCTTTCATCCACCCATCTGGAAAGGGTTTGCTCCATAGCAGAAAGAGCCTGGCCTGTCACTGAAGTGCACGCTGGGTGTGCATAAAACATCAATCATGTTTTATGATGTCCCATTCTTTCTTTCCCTTGTCATATTTTAATTGCCACCGTAAATGGGGTTACATGTTCCTCATTGCACACAAACCTAAAGACTCACAACACTATGAAAAAGTGCAATTGCCAGAAACAATGAATTTTTCCCACTGAATTATTGTGTTACACCTATCCCTGCATATTATGGAAATCACTTATACATCTGATGTAGAAAAAGGGGTCAGTTTCTTATGTCTAGCTCTGGACATCAGTTGCATTTCAAATTGTACATCTCTCATAAATTGACAAAATACCTGTAAATTTTTAAGGCACTTTGGTTCACTATTCATATTTCAATAGTGAAGGACAAAAGTCCTGAACTACTGCCTTTTTTTAACTAAACAAACCCCTTGCATCAGCAAAGAAACCATAAATATTATAAGGCTAGATAAATTTATAAGATCTCCAAATCTTTGAGCTAGGCCAGAAAAATCATGTTCTTTACTTTTACTAATATTAGCATTTCTTTATCCTGATCAGGCAAGATCGGCAATGCAAATAAAACTGAACAGCAATTATACATTTTGGAACTCCAAAGGTACATATGTTTGATTCAACTTCATCAGACACACAAAGTATTTTTTGTTTTATTCCTCTTCTTTCTTCCATCCTTGCTTTTTAACTAGTAGCCAACAATAAAATTGCTACACTGGCAAGATATTTTTAAGTTTCACAATATTCAGTATTTCTTTTTAAAAACCATTGAACTTCAGTCATCTGAAAACCAGCTCTCTTTCAAAAGAATAGCCCTCATAAGCTTACAAATATGTTCTTAAACCTGCAAGTGCTAGAAGGTATATGTAAACATTCTGTATGCTGGTATTTAGACTCATGATTTCAGAATGGTTGTGGCTGGCATGCATTAATGAGATTATGATTCTTATTTTTAACTGCAAAGTGTTGTGGCTTAACCCCAGCCAGCAACTAGAACCACATAGCTGCCAGCTCACTCCCCCCAACCCCTAGGAAGGTAGGAACAGGAGGGAGAAAAGGTGGTGGGGGTGGAAAATGGGGACAAAAAAGCAAACAAACAAAAACTTGTGCTTAGAGATACAGACAGTTTAATAGAACAGTAGCGGAAGAGGGTAAATAATAATAATAGCAATAATAATTATGGTAAAAGAATATACAAAGTAAAGTGGTACAACACAAGTCTCTCTCACCACCCAATGACCAGTTGCCCTGCCCAGCCCAAGCAGTGATTGTGCATTCCTGCCCCGTGGGCAACCTCCATTTGCGGACTGAGCATGACATCTGTGGTATTGAATATTCCTTTGGCCAGCTTGTCCTGTCTATGCTCCCTCTCAGATTTGATGGGAAGTCGAAAAAGTACTTGACTAATGTAAACATCACTTAGCACCAACTAAAACAGTATGTTATCAGTGTTATTCTCATATTAAATACAAAATACATAGGGTACTAGAAAGAAAATTAACTCTATCTCAGCTGAGACCAGGACAAGAGAGCATCAGACTCCAAGATTCCAAGAATTCTAGATGTGTCTAAATTATCACTTCTGCCTTTTTTTTTTGCCTTGCTACCACTCACTTCTTTTCACTGTTCTTGTTCTTTTTCTTACTATGACAGAAATGCTGCTAGATTATCTATTAGTCTCTTCAGACCCCTGAATATATTTGGGAGTCATTCTAGCCTGCTGCATGGAGAAGGGACTACTACTGTTTGGAAAACTTGAATCTAATATTGAAATGCTGGGTGAGTTTAGGCAGAACATTTCACCTCTCTGTGCTCTTGCTTCCTCTCTGCTACAAGGGGATATCACCACCTTGAGACCTAGCAATAGAAAACTGCATCTGTTCAAACTAGGTTGTAGTACACAAGCTATAGTCAGCAATCCTCCTCCAGAGTATTTGCAGTCTGGCTACCCTGGTGCAGGATGAGTGTGATCCTTTTGTTTTTCCTTTTATTTCTAATTCTGCATCTTCTATTTATATTTCACTGTGGTTTTTTTAGGAATTAACTGAAGTGTACAGTAATCTGATTTTTTTTTTTTTTACTGAGACTCTGTAAGCAGGAAATCAAACCTTCAGAAAGTGTAGCCACCTTCTCATGGGATACAAAGATCCATTATCGACCAGAGCTAGCAGACTGCAATAGAGGTTGCCCAAATGGCTAGTGGAAACCCTGGTTCAGGTGAACATAGAAGCTCATGCTCATCCTGAAACACATGATCAGTCTTATACAGGAAAACAACTAGCCATTATATTTTTAAGTGACTAATCTCATTCCTACTTATCAAACGGCATAAGCATGAAGTGTGTGATTCTCAGCGAAGCCAATAGCAAACTCCTTATGAAGGACAGATCATTCTAAGGTCAGTGACTAAGGATCAGCCCAAAACAACATGCTCCAAAGAGTGCCCAAATCACATTGTGAAGGTTTGTGGGAGTCTTCCCACAGATGGCAGGGCATTGTTGCAACTCACTATTTCATTATACTGGTTTTAGTCATGCAAATCCATTGAAAATCAGTTTCAAATCCATAAAAGTGATGTAATTCAGCAGTGAGCAAATCTCAAACCTTTTGTTTGACATGACCAGTTTATCTTCCCAATTTCTTACTGAAGGAGAGCAGATATGGTCCTCCATAAGCAGAACCAGAAGTCTAATTGGTGTGCTGTGAATTGGTCAAATTTAGTATAACTATTGATGATGGTTTCTTTTTTTAGTTTGTTTTACACTAACCATTTGTATTGTGCTTGCATGAGAGGGTTTCAGTAGCAGGGTGGGCTACAGGGCTGGCTTCTGTGAGAAGCTGCTAGAAGCTTACACCATGTCTGATAGAGCAAATGCCAGCTGGCTCCAAGACAAACCTGCCACTGGCCTAGGCCAAGCTCATCAGTGGTGGTGGTAGCACTNTCTGATTTGATTGTTAATAAATTAAATCAATTTTCTTCCAGTCTTTTTTACCTACGGTGGTAGTTGCTGAATGATCTCCCTGTTCTTATTTCGACCCACAAGTCTTCTGTTATATTTTCTCTCCCCTGAGTGTCTTTGGTGGGTATCTGGTCGCCAGCCATGGTCAACCCACCACACTGTTAAAAAAGGACTTATTCATATACATACACTGTTTGCAAGGGTATGTACTGCGATTCTGTGCATCTCAGAGCACTTAACTCACTACTGTCAGTCAAACCAGTGCAGGGCACACAAATAGTGTAATATTCCCACTGATGACATTATACTAATTCTCAGTTGCTTTTATACAGGGCATGCTTAAGAAAAAGCAATGTCTTCCTAATTGGCAGAAAGCCCCAGAACAAGAGTTACCATTTTTGCTCCACCTCCAGTCTCTTACGATGTAGACAGCAAACAATCCAGCACATGAGTTTGCTTTTGTCACAACCAAAAATATGAATTTTATATCATGACTCTCTCGTTATTTGTACTGATTTATTGTGAGTCAATATAAAGAGCACAAGCATGGTAAAACAAGTTTCAGGCTAATTACCAGCTTGTGACATTATGCTAGTTATATTAATTAAGTGCACTGATCAGTGCTAGCTATAAAAAGCTCATGTGTGCTACTGTGTATACAGTGCCCCATGATTTAAAAATGGAAGTAGTTCTTCCTGGTTTTCATCACACTGATCTGTCATGTGAGATTTGTGCCACTCTTGTAGATGACGCCAAGTCTATCTAGGTTACTCGTTGCCTCATGAGCTAAGAAAACATTGTGCTGGACTATCAATGCCCTCTCAAAGACCTCAGCTAAATCAATTTCTGGTGAGCAAAGGTTATGAGGGGTCTTCTAAGGACAGTTTCCACAACAGAGGCAGGTGTGAGGGCAAATAAAGTCCTTTAGACATCTTTCTTTGTCCCTGGGACAGCACACAGAGCACAAAGGAAGTTACAGAATCACAGGGTTGGAAGGGACCTCTGGAGATCATCTAGTCCAACCCCCTGCCAGAGCAGGGCCACCTTAGAGCAGGTTGCACAGGAACGCGTCCAGGCGGGTTTTGAATGTCTCCAGAGACGGAGACTCCACCACCTCCCTGGGCAGCTTGTTCCAGTGCTCTGCCACCCTCAAGGGAAAGAAGTTCCTCCTCATGTTTAGGTGGAACTTCCTATACTCCAGTTTGTGCCCATTCCCTCTTGTCCTGTCACTGGGCACCACTGAAAAGAGCCTGGCCCCATCCTCCTGACACCCACCCTGCAAGCATTTATAAGTGTTGATTAGGTCCCCCCTCAGACGTCTCTTTTCCAGGCTAAAGAGACCTAATTCCCTTAGTCTGTCTTCATAAGAGAGGTGCTCCAGTCCCCTGATCATCTTGNTCCTGGGGAACACCACTTGTCACTGACCTCCAACTAGACTCTGCGCCCCTAATCACGACCCTCTGAGCTCTGTCTTGCAACCAGTTTTCTCTCCACCTCACTGTCCATTCATCTAACCCACTCTTCCTAAGCTTCCCTAGGAGGATGCTGTGGGAGACCGTGTCAAACGCCTTGCTGAAGTTATCCACTAAAATGCAGAAGAATAGCCAGTGAGATTCACAAAGGATGTTAACATAGTTGGGCACTTAATACAGGCTGAAGCTAGTGGGAATTAGTCAGCTAGAGGCAGTTCCTGATGACATCTTCATGTGAGCACCCAAACACTGAGCCACACTAAATCAGTGGGTTCTCATGAAAGCACTGGCACTAGCAATTAATATTAGCCTCCATGGTGAGTCACAGGTACTAAAATGTGTGTGGGAACGCTTATTGCAAAGACAGAGACTGCCTCTGGAAACCATTCCACCTACATTTTGTATTGTAATTTCCTTCTAACTCATGGAATTACTAAAAGATATACGACCATACGTTTACAACTTAAGCAAAAAGCCTATACAAAAATTCTGAGTTAAAGTATTTCCCCATGACAAAGGCCAATCCTTATTCATGAGAGAGATCACTGACAGTAATGTCATTATTCCTCCTCTGCATATGAACATTTTAGAAACACTTTAGAAGAGCGAGCAAGAAAAAAATATTTTTAAATATCATCAGGAAAATCAAGATCCTCTGTCATTTTTGTAATCTTCAAAAATATTCCTGTTGCAAATTAACACTCCAATGTTTTAATGGCTTGTTATTTCAAAACCAGGTTGTGTACATTTGCATATTTATAAATAAGGGCAGCTTTTCTGGAGCAGACCAAAGGTCCATCTTGCCTGTAACAGTGGCCATAAGCACAAGCTGTGGGAATCAGGCATCTCTGACTCTTCCCGCTAGTGCCCTCCTCGCAACCTCTAACCCTCTTCAGTTCACAGACCTCCCAAGCCTGATGTGGTTCCTGTGCATGAACTAGTTCTCAGGGGTCTTCTCTTCCATGAATCTGTCCCTCAGCCCGTGCATTATTTTAGCACCTTTCCACCCCCGGACCCCTGTCAGCCCAATGAACCAGCACCTCAGCTCGTGCCAAATCCAGCCCCGCTTTGGTTCCTCCTCAGCACTCACATTGGAAGAGACCGCAGATGAATGACCCTGCCCGATGCATTGCACTCACGATTTGATACATCCCTGAGGACAAGGCACACAGGCCTGGTATCTCAGACATGGACAAGTCCTGCCATGTGCCGAACCATGCACAGGCCAGCTGAGGGTTTGCCATCGAGTTGCCCTGGCGTTCAGTGGCAACACAGGCATGGCAGGGTGGTTCTCTGTCCTCTTCACAAACATTATCTTTCTGAAAATCTTTTATTTTCCAAGCAGCTTATTTAATTTGCATGTAGAACTGGTAAGAGATAGATAATAGCTGTCAGCATAGATATGAAAAAATACCAAACACTTTATTTTTGGAAGATTTAATTTCAGCTAATTTTGTGTGCTGGATTCACTGATCAGCAATATTATCTCGTATCCATAGAAGAAATATTCTGAATCCAGAAATTTGATGGTTCTGATACCACTGACATAGTGGCATGGTATGAGGAGAAAGGAGCTACTGCTAGCTTCTCCTGAGGCAGTAACAGCGAGATCCTGTGGAAGCTCTCTAGGATAAGTCACCATGAGTTACAGTCAGAAATGCCCAACAAAAAGTGGAGCAGGGGCAATTTGGACCCTTGGGATCTCTGTACAGAGCAAGCATGATTCCCAGAGTAAAAGCCACACATTGCCACTGGGAATGTTTATTTGTTTGTTTATGTATTCATTCTTGCTGCTATTTTCTTTCACTGATTACTAAAAAGAGAAGGAAAAATTCCCAGCTTCTACTGAGCCTAATGAACAATGTTCTTTTCTTCTGCAAGGGGCGAGGGGGAGTTTGGCTTTTTACATGCCAAAAAATGACTAAAGCAATCTGCTTCACACTGTGACGTCCATGTGTGCTGGCAATGTGATCTTTCAAAGCTCACTTCTAACACCCTGAGTCGGAGCATGCATGCTGGAAAAGTTGCTGCTGCTGGGCCCTCTGTCTGCAGTCCCACACAGTTTCTCCCCGTTATGCTCCCATCCCTCTCTCTCAGCCCTGGGCGGTCACCCTGGCTGAGACTCTGTTATGGCCTTTAGCGCTCAGGGGTAAGGCTAAGGGCCTTTTGTGAAGTCTCATTGACTCCAAGGACTTGGACAGGTGTCCTCAGCTGAGACTCATTGGATGGAGATGGGGATGAGCACCTCCCACCCCTGCCAGGCCGTATCCCAACACTCCTGAGTATAGTGTAACAGTGCTCACGCTATGCATGCTGCAGCACGGGGATGGAAATTGATGTCCTTACACAAGTGTTTTTACTGAAACATGGCCTCACTCTGCATCTCCACTTAATCTTGGCTGTCTCCCTTTTTCAACTACCCCTTACCATATGGCTAAATCTTTACCTACCCTTTTCCTGGTCCCCCCACCCTCTTCAGTACTTTTCTTATGTTGCAATAAGCAATTCCTCTATCACAGAGCTCTGATCTGCACATGTCTCTCCTCCAAGTCCAGCAAGTCTTTGTCACTCTTTTGTGTTCACTTGGCCAGCGATTTTTGTGTAACAGGCACAGGTCCACTTGGGGAAAGGGGCAGGAGACACTGGAATTCCTCAGTGCACTCAGGAAACATATGCAGTCACTCACTTTAGGCAGCCCTTATGGGACAACTGAATTCTTTAGTCCAGGGCTATATTCCACAAAATGTAGTCACTCTCTGTTTGCAGACCATGAAACCTTTCAAGACACAGACCTGCAAGCAGAAAGCAGAACGGTGCAGTTTTCAAAAGGGTTCCTATATCCTTTAAGCACATTCACCCATCCATGATAAATGTAGCTCAGAGCAGGAAAGCCCATGACTCATGATGCTGCAGCATGCACCAGACTGGTTCACCTTCTTAAAGGAAGATATAGCTACTGATTGGGGTAATTAGAAAGTAACAGCTCACTGCAAGGCAAATTCAAGTGAAACCACACCGGTGGCTAATTTTTCCTTATAGGATCAGCCAGATTTCGTCAACGGGCTAGAAACTCTATTACCACATGAGCCTCCATGCCCTTCAGGGGCAGTCATAGGAAACCACAGACTTTGTCTCAGCTGTCCTGAACAGCCACCCTTCAGCAGGAAGAAGTAGGCCCAGCAAGTCTAACAACACAACAAACCCTGTTGTGTTATTAATGGTCACAGACACCTGCCTTTCCTCTAATCCCCTTCCCTCGGGCTGCCAGGACTTGCTACAGAGCACTGAAAAGAGCCTGGTGGCAGCTGTCCCCGATCCCCACTCCTCAGGTCCTCACAGCGCAGCATGTCACAGATGCCAAACAGCTGCAAGAGTTGTCCTGAGCTGGACAAGCCAGCTGTGGACATCTTGTGACTTTCACATCCATCATCTCATATTACCTGCTGGTAGTGCAGGCAGAGGGGAGAGAAAGGGGAAATGATCTGAGGAGCAGTCATCTCAGGGAAAGCTCAGAAGACAGAGAGAAGAAGGCTGGCCCTAATCTGTAGAATTTCAAATCGTCTTTTGGTGGGTGCAGCTCCATTTTCATTATGATCTTTGTACACAGTCGGTTGAACTCTTCTCCTTTTTCTGCTATGTAGAAGGTAGGTGGGTGGCCCAGGGGACTTGGGGTTTGAAACTTTGCAAGCCTTCCAAAATCACTTGCTGATGCCTAACTATTTTAAGAAGGTACTTGTTGCAACTGCACAAGTAGTTATGTGTATATGTACAAAAGCACATTCCCTGGCTGTTTGTATGCCTGGATACTGGAGCTCAGTGTGCCTGGAGGCCACAAAACTCTTCTTTTTGAGACTCCAGCCAGAGCATCACTCCAGTGTATGCTGCACCACACATAAAAAAATCTTTGAGCTGTTCTAGAGACTAACCCTACTCTCAAATACACAGAAGTGCATACCTGTTTGATCAGAGCTGTTGCCTGTTGTACTCCTTAAACCAAATGTTCAACAACTCTGCATTTGTTTTTAAAACCAAGTCATCATGGAAGAAGGAGCAACCTGGTGCTCAAATCTGCAACAGCATTTCAAAACAAATATTGAGCAATGTAAAAAATTACTCATTCATGTTATTTCAGGTCGTTTCACCACTGCAGTTGGACGAAGAGAACAAAAATAGAAAGAGAAGCACCAGCTGCTTTTGAACAACTTTTTCAACCCAATGACAATAGGGCCGTCTGGTGAGTCACCCCCAAAGCTGTCATCAAAGACACACCTCACACTATCTCCCCAGCCAGTAAGAAAAAGTCCTCTCCAACCAGACACTTACCCTCTCTGCTCTGGATTACCCAAGAAATTAATCAGATGTTTATGACACTGCATATGCAAAGCCTGAGAGTCATT
>VXBO01003698.1:39886-51313 GCA_013400135.1 Rhinoptilus africanus | reverse complement strand
AAAGTTGAGACTGGTAAATTAATTTGGCCAAGTAAGGACTCCTAACCCCTTTGACACTTTTTTTATTTCTCACTCCTAGAAGAAATCCTGAGTCAGGCTGCCTGAACTGGCAAGCATAGCAATTGGGTAGTCAAGGAAATCTGTTTTCCTCCTGACCTATTTTCAAACAAGGGAAATATCTTTCCCCAGAGCTAATAGCAGATGACACTGCTGATTAGTTTACATACTAAGAAAACATGGCAGGGTGGGGGGGACTCACAGTATCTTCTTTCCATGATGCTGCTCTGGCTTTGAATTATTGCCAACAGTGAAAATATTTCTATTTACGAATGACTGCAAAAGCAATATGCCAGTAGTCCCCACAAAAGCAGCTATATACCTCTTTAAAGAGTGGGCCTGATTCTCCTTTCCATCACACCAGCTTTACGACCATGTAGTTCTGATGATCTCATCTGCGGCAATTCAAGGATTCTTCATTTCAACAAGAAAACCAGCCCTACAATTCGGATGAACAGCATTAAAATCATGATCCATTTGCAGTCTTTTGTCGCCTGTTGAGCCTTAGCTAGCAAAATAGGTCTTCCCATCTTCCAAATCACAAAAGCTGAGCTCAGTATTAACCTGAGGGAAAGAGTGGTGGCTGCTGTCATCTCTCCTTCCCTCCCCTCAACACCAGCTCGCCCTGGCCGCCGGCACTCTGGGAGCATTAAAAAGAGGCAGCGCTGCCGGGCAGGGAAAGGCAAAGACACCAGCTGGGTCTCCCCACTTTGTATCAGTGGGTGAGTGGGAAGGAAAGCTGAATGATGAATGCAGAGCTCCCTCCAAAACAGCTAATTGGTTAGTAGCCTTTCCTCAGAGGAAAGTCTAAAACTCTGTGCTGTACTACAAGAAATAGACATGGAGAGGGCTCTGCTGAAGTCAATAATCTTGGAGTGATTGAGATGATCTGAAAAATGAGTCTGGCTGAATTCAGCAAAACTGTATCATTTTCCTGGAGCTGAAGATGCTGTGCATACAGTTATATGACACTTATTCCACTAAGCCTTGTCCTACAGGACAGGACAACACGGGCAACCAGGGCTCAGGCACTAGCTCTCTGTCTCAATATAGCTACAAGAAGGGCAAGAAGGAGGACCCGGGTAACTATAGACCGGTCAGCCTCACCTCCATCCCTGGAAAGATGATGGAACAACTTGTCCTTGGCACTATCTCTAGGCATAGCAAGGACATGGGGGTCATCAAGAGTAGTCAACATGGTTTTACCAAGGGTAAGGCATGTTTGACTAACCTTATAGCCTTCTATGAGGATATTACTAGGTGGTCAGATGATGGTAGAGCGGTAGATGTGGTTTATCTTGATTTCAGTAAAGCATTTGACACCGTCTCCCACAGCATCCTTGTAGCTAAGCTGATCAAGTATGGGTTTGGTGATCAAGCAGTGAGGTGGATCAAGAACTGGTTGAAAGGAAGAAGTCAGAGAGTCGTAGTCAATGGGGCAGAATCTAGTTGGAGGCCTGTGACTAGTGGAGTCCCTCAGGGGTCGGTACTGGGACCGGTGTTGTTCAACATCTTCATCAACGACCTGGATGAGGGTACAGAGTGTACCCTCAGCAAGTTTGCGGATGACACCAAGCTGGGAGGAGTGGCCGACACCCCAGAAGACTGTGCTGCCATTCAGAGGGACCTGGACAGGCTGGAGAGTTGGGCGGGGCGAAACCTGATGAGGTTCAACAAGGGCAAGTGTAGAGTTTTGCATTTGGGGAAGAAAAACACAATGTACCAGTACAGGTTGGGGGCTGACCTGCTGGAGAGCAGTGTAGGTGAAAGGGACCTGGGGGTCCTGGTAGACAGGAGGATGACCATGAGCCAGCAATGTGCCCTTGTGGCTAAGAAGGCCAATGGCATCCTGGGCTGCATTAGAAAGGGTGTGGTGAGTCGGTCAAGAGAGGTTCTCCTCCCCCTCTATTCTGCATTGGTGAGGCCACATCTGGAGTATTGTGTCCAGTTCTGGGCCCCTCAGTTCAAGAAGGACAGGGAACTGCTTGAGAGAGTCCAGCGCAGAGCCACAAAGATGATTAAGGGAGTGGAACATCTCCCTTATGAGGAAAGGCTGAGGGAGCTGGGTCTCTTTAGTCTGGAGAAAAGGAGACTGAGGGGTGACCTCATCAATGTCTTCAAATACGTAAAGGGGGAGTGTCAGGAAGATGGAGAGAAGTTGTTTTCAGTGATGACCAGTGATAGGACAAGGAGTAATGGATGCAAATTGGAGCATAGGAGATTCAAGAGGAATATCAGGAAGAATTTTTTTACTGTGAGAGTGACAGAGCACTGGCACAGGCTGCCCAGAGAGGTTGTGGAGTCTCCTTCACTGGAGACATTCAAAACCCGCCTGGACGCGTTCCTGTGTGATGTGCTCTAGGTGACCCTGCTCTGGCAGGGGGGTTGGACTAGATGATCTTTCGAGGTCCCTTCCAACCCTGTGATTCTATGATTCTATGATTCTATGATTCTATACCTGAAAAGTCTGCACTGCAAAAATCCTGGTTTTGGTTCCCTCCTTTTTAAATATTCACACTGAATATGGCTGATACATCTGTGGTCACATGATGCATGTTTTGGTTCTTGTGTCCTGTTCAGTGTTACCTTTTTAGATTAGCAATTTTTATTTGGAGGCCATTTAATACATGATTTTTATAATGTCTGAAAAACCCACATGCTTTTGGTTTTATTCAACAGATCTTCAGCTGCCTAATTTAGGCACTCTCTCTGATGAGATATAGGAGGGATAGTAGTTTGTAATGTGCCCAATGTTAGGGCACAGAAAACTTCAGTTAAAAACCTGCCTGAGGCAAATCTTCTCATAAAGTTCTTAAAATACTTTCTGCTTTCACTGAGATAAAACCCTTAATTCTTAGGCTAAAAACTGAGTGCTCAGATTTTACACTGTACTGTTACATATAAGAAAACCGCACCTACACACTAGATATTTTTTAAAAAGGAGGAGGGGGGGGAAGCTGAAACTTTCATAATACTGTCGAGATATTGTTATAGAGGGAAGGATTTAAATTGAAAAGTAGGGGAAAATGGCACGTGGTGCTCAGGTACAGGCACAAGAGGCACACAGATATGTCCTAGAGGTCTGTATAGCTCTGAATCCATCTTATCCACCAGGCAGTTTCCAGTTGTCCCTCATCCACTGTGTGGGAAGAGCTGACAGTGAGAACTAGTGATTGGCATTCCTGAGCCTGGAAAAAAAGGATAGTAAGAGTTTCACCTCACACTATTCTTCTCCTTCTCATTCAATAAAAACAAAAAAATATGGAAATTATCAAGCTACTTTCTAGCTTCAAATTGATAAGCATCTTCTATTCGTAAATAGGGTTAGGGTTCTGCTTTCCTTTCACTCACTCATGACAGCCTCCTGAGGAAATTATTCCTATCAGTCAAAAAAACTTTTATCTTTTTTGTGCCATATTCTGAAGTAAAATATTAAGCCTATACACAAAATTGCTCCATCCATTAATTCAAATATCACAGACCAAAGCTGTATCTTTGTTTTCTTGGTTTTACGAAGTCTGAGTTAATGCAGGAGAAATTATCCCCAAGTTGTAAGCCTGATTTAAAACTGGTTAGAGCTGCAGCTCACAGAAGCCTCCAGTGTGTGACAATATTCATATGAACAACTGGTCAAATTTCCCCAAAGTGGGTTTCACTGAAATCACAGTAATTGTTAAAGCTTTGTCTATTTGGTAATGCCATCCACACAAGGTGTACTTCGTGAGGACACTAGCAGAGTAGAGAAGTGGTGCACACCTGACTGTACAGCGCACCTGAGGAATACTGCATGACAATTCCAACTTGCTGCACCACAAATGCACAACATAAGCAAGGAAGCCTTTCACACCCTCACAGTATGATTAGGTAGCATCAAAGCACTTAATCTCTCTGCTATCATAGTCCCATTGCCAAAGCAGTCAAATCAAATGGGACACAAAGCTATGCATTTCACTAAATTGCACTTAGAAAATGAAACTTGTACAGAATAAAAAAGGAATAGATTATAACCAGAGCTGGATTAAGATCTATACACCCAGCTATTCTTTCAAGACAGCAGAGAAGAACAGATAGAAACAAAAAGGTATGCTAGTGGATTGGAAAGATGAGATTTGCCATCTTCCAAGAGCCATCTGAATTGCAATTTTATGAATATAGCTTCCAGAAATAATACCCGTAGAAAGATCTTCTTTCAAGAATGGGATCAACTCAGTTGGTAAACTGGTTTTCAACTACTCTGAGGGCTTTAGAATTGCTACTTTAGAATTGCTACTAAGGGTAAGAATCTCTTCAGTTTCCCGAAAAAGGTAACAGACTGTGATTCAGACTACTTGTACCCCTTGTGTTGCTAGATGTTTCCAAACTTTTGTCTTACAAAAGATTCTCTCACTTATATGTTTGGAAACACTGGACCTCACATTTCTGGTTGATTTTCTTTTCATCAAAACAGGCACATCTGATGAGAGGTGAAGTAAAACTCATTTAAAGTAGACAGAAATATTTGATAAATACTACCCAAGCAGGTCATAGAAAGAAAACCACAGGAGCAAGTGAACTATTACAAGATAAAGTTGCAACTTAAATATTGACTGGATATTATAGCTACCCAAAAAACCCACAAATCCTCTCAAAAGCCTGTTCATTTGGGTTTATCCACAAAAACACTGGTGATTCCCACCACTCCTTTCTCACCCCCAGACATCTGGTTGGGGGTTTTGACATAGCCACTTCCCACATTTCATGAATCCTGCCCAAAATCTACGTAGTCAAGCCAGGGACAGAAGAGATGCCTTTGCAGTCCAGGTTGAAATCTGTCTATAATAACTTTGCATACTGACTTGCAAACAGTTATGTACTACTTGTCTCTCTTTTAGGTAACAGAAACTCCATAATCTGATTTGCAACCTGAGGGGAGAGGTGGGCACTGAAGTGCCTGCTCAGAAAGGAAAGATTGCTGTCCACTTGTAGGAACACAACTTTCTGGACCATGTTATTATCTATAAGATCAGAGCAGAGCTACAAACTGTTTCAGCACTTCATCCCCACATCCTCCTCCCTGTAATTTCTATACAATACTCAAGGCGAAAATGCACATGACACAGCACTTGATTAATGCCTTCAAAACCTGTGCTGAAGAGCTGCAGAGATGTTAACTGATGTCCAAAGCCATGTTGCCATGATGGGTAGAGCACAGGCGGATGGGAAGCAGAGTAAGCAGCTCTTCATTTGAACCTAGGAGGTCTTACTCAGTGAATCCCTAGTTCCTGCTGTGTTTGGAGGTTTCACCATCTGTCAATGCAGTACAACTCTCAGATAGTAATTTAAGGCAACTTCCCTTGGTAGAACCCCTCAGGACTTTCTCTGGACCTCAGAATGACTTCCGGTTATAATGGCTGGCATCACTTAGCAATCTCAGTTATTAAACACATGGATGCAGATTTGTGTGTCTCTCTCAGCATGTAGGAGAATGAGTGAAAGGTTTTCTCAAGGAGTTGTACACTGTGTCTGTGTTGTGCAGTGATCTCACAATCAAATCTGAATAAACGCAGTCTAAATGCAATGTTGCATGACATCGTATGCCTGCCAAAAATAGACTTACTAATCATGAAACAGAAGAATACTTGGCAGACTTTCAAAAGTACTTCAGAAGTTTATTAGAATGAAGCATTAAGTCATGGAAGGGGGAAAAAGTCAGAGACAACAACAGCACTACTCAGCTATGTTAATCCTTCTTTTAGTATGTTACATTGCAGACCGAAATGGCAAAGAGGAAGGGGTAAAATGAATGTGCTACAGGGCTTTTGTCAGACATGTCATTTTGTAGCTTGCTGAGCACATATTACAGTGGATACAACATTTTTAGGCGTTTTTTTCCTTGGAAAGGGAAAAGTAAGTTGTGGAGACACATTACAGAATGCTAACATTTAACTGGCATCAACAGTCTTCATTAATAGATGGAGAAATGCTATATTTTCTCCATATATCTTTAGTATCTTACATCCAAGGATCACAAAATAAATAATAAAATTAGTATATTGAGGTATATATAGAGAGATAGAATCACATTGATTGAAGTACATCAAGTATAATATACTTCATCTCCATCATGCTAGTTAGGCACACTATTTGCCTATGCTCGGGGCAATGAGGAGTAACGCCATTTTTCTTCACCTCAATCAGCTTCAGGAGGACACAAATCACAAGTGAACCTGCAAGAGAGGGAAGAACAGGGGCTTCCTGTGCAGGTAGGGCTCTATGCTCTCTCTGTCCTGTTCTCATGGACCCAGAAGTACTTGGGCTTCTGTGAAGGATCCCTTTCAAAGACAGCATAAAGACAGTGGGACACTCTGGGACAGAGCTGGGACAAGGTCCCATTCACTCCTGCTCACACCAGAATGGTTTGATGAAATCTTGCTGAGTGTGTGTTCTCCTACCTTCACTGAGTAGACAAACAAAAAGCTGGCAAGGAAATTACATGACCATGTATGTCAAAATATTGCAAATACTATTCCAACTGAAGCATGTAGAGCCTCCAGGTGTTGTATGATACCCATTGGGTAATCTTACCATACTTCATCAGGGAAGCAGAAATTATCCCAATCACTGTATGAAATGTATTAGTAACGCACTTAAACCCCCTTACTAAATATTAAGGCAAAATTCAGCCACAGGGAAATTTTAAAGTCATAAGAAAAATGTGCAGCAAAGCAAAAAAAAAACCCAACAGGCCTAAGCAGAATGAAACAGGCTAATATTGGTAACAAAAGGCCATGCTTTGCCCATAGCAATATGCTGTACAGAGGAAGTACAGTCATGACAGTCACCAGCCACACTGCCTTTCCTGTTCTAGATGAATCATCTTTATCTCCCTTGTCCTCACTCACACTTTTGATACCCGCTCCTTCTGATGGTAGCTTATTTATCAGAGCTCCTGGGCAATGCATCCGCTTATTAACACTGACAAGAAAAGCAATGGTAATATAAAGAAACTCAGAATGGCAGAATGGCTGGTTTGGGTGCATACTGAAACTATTGCTTCTGCTATTTGTTGCCCTGTCCGGACTCTTAGTAAACCCACCCTTGAGTATGATGGTCTTTTGGTAAGTGGGTGCTTGGTAAAAATACGCTTGGCTTCACGTGGACTTCAGCTCTTACATCACTCTTTCCATCATTCTTCTAAGATTTCAAGGACACAAGTTATTAGCCTGTATTCAATTTATGCAAGCATTGTGTTGGCAACCAAATACTTGGGCGTTTTACCTCAGCTTTCATTCTCAGCTTGGCTGAATATGGCAAATGCAACTAAGCATGAATAAGCTGTCACGAAGACTGCAGAAACACATCATATGGGGATAGTTCATATATAGAAGGCTCTTGTTTGGTATACTTGAGTCACAGAACTGTCAGGGAAAGAAAAAAACACAAATTAAATATTCTGTGGGGTTAGACAGACTTTAGCTGGCAAATGGGTGTTCTGGTCAACAATGGGTTGTTACCATCCTCTGCGAGCCATAACCAGAGTTGGAAAAGGGATTACAGGAGCACTACCTTACCCGTTTCAAAATTGGTTTATCCAGCCAGCTGGCTTGAGTTGACCTACTTGACTTTTCCTGATGTGGATAACTCACAGCTCATGGGACCCCTTCTACTGGCACAAGCCTTTGGATGGTAATCTTTGCTTGGCAGATGGTAGCAAAAGCTAGTAACAATAATCCCCTCATCTGGCAGAGAAATGTACAGAAGTGGTCAGTCCCCATTTTAGATGACCCAAAACTTCTGTGGATGATGGACCCTAGGAGGTGCTGGCCGAAGCACTCTAACTACCACAAATGTCAAGAGAAAGAACTGACAGAGAAAAGATCCTCCCCAGTAATATAGAACCATTTATTTCAGATCTTTAGCCATGTCCTTGAACAAAAATCTTAAAATTAAGAGGATCTTATACCACAGGCACCTCCAGAGACTCATTTATTATCAAGTAAAGTTGATCAGTGCGCTACCATAAAATACAACAAAGTAAAAATACAAGAAGGTAGGGTTAGCAGCTATTGTTTTCCACTGTCCATTATTCTGTGGGAGATAAAATACTTGCAGTCCTCAAGGCTGTGAATCCTGAATAATGAATTCACTAGAGAAAAGAAAAAGTCCTCCACAGAGTAGGATATATGTATAAGGAAATTCAGTCATATAATAGTCAGAAGTCTTTGATGAAAAAAGGTTCACTAAGCTACAAAGAGGTGATCATTTATAAGCATTTCAGTAGCACCACAGGTGAACATGCCACTCTACAAAGGCTTCTTTAGACAAGGACAGTATAAGCCACAAAATCCCTGCCTGAGGACACAGCAGTCTAAGCTCATTTATTCTTGAAAACAATTGTGGTACACTACAGTTCTTTACACAGCTTAAAATACATGGATCCTACTAATCGTAGTCAATAGATAGCTCATTTGGCAATCCTTTCTTGTCCAGGAAGTAACAGAGTTGACCTTTAGGGTATATAGCTTAATGATATAACAGAGTGCACAAAACCACTACTAAATATTTCCACACAAGTGGAAAACTCTTACTAGGGTTCAATTAGTTAGAACTAGTCTTTTTTTTTCTCTTTTCCCCATTCTTTCTCTCTTTCTTCCCCTCCTCCAACAACTTCATAATTATTTGTTTCAAAAGAATCATCCTGTTCAGCAGATATTTGTAATAGTATCCTAATACTTCTCGCAGAATCTATGATAAAAAAAAAAAAATTAAAAAATGAGGCTGGTCATAGATGCAATCAATTAATCCAGGCATCCTTTTCTGAAGTACTTTTGAAATAAGTGGAACTAAGTCCACCATGGCAAGATGCAGGGAAGTCACTGCAATGATTCTTCAGTAGGTCCTGCTTCTCCTTCCTCTACTGCTCTCACTGAGGCACCAAACAGGTTTTAGTTTTGTTTTTTAGTCAGTGCTTCTCACCCTCTAACATGTTTCCATTTCCATCTCCCTGCTGATCACTCATGACTGTTAGTCCTACTCAGACTCCATTTTCTACATCTTGAGCTATTGTCTGGAGCTATTGGAAGAAGACAGACTACTGTACTATTGACTACGATAGTTCTTCCCCCTTCTGGCTGCACAAAACATTTTATCTCACAGAAAATCTTTACTCCTCGTCCACGTTAGTTGGCTGTAGAGCAACTTCTTGAATTAATTACGTGCTTACCTTCTATGTCTTTGCATTTCTCTTCGCAACTCTCATCCATGATTATGGCCTTCTGAAAAAAAAAATCAAACAATTAAAAATTAAAAGACCCCAAACCCAAAGTTTATAAGTTTTAGACCCAGAGGAATTACTTCCCATACATCCTCTCTGTTTTCTTTGTCCAAGTGCCATATGCAGTCATGATAACATAAGCAGATAGAAGTGTACGGGCTGCAAAGTTGGCCTTATCTTCTAGAGATGCTATGGCAGTGGTTATGTTAAGATGCAGTTACAGAAACTGGAAGCACTATTTTTTTCTCCAGGTAACTGTGCTACTTGTGTTCACTGATCAGTACACGGCTAACTCTGTCCATTTTGCCTGTGCAATCTTCTTACATAGCTATGCAAAAATCCAAGTGATGGTGAACTGCAGCACTTTGTTTCCTTTGGGGGCTTAGGTTAATTGGTTTTTTTCTGTACTTCCACTGCTTTAGCAATCGAAGTTAGGCACCATTTGGTATAAAGTGGAAGGTACAAAGCCAAAGGAAAAATGGGCTGCCAAGGTCACAAAGACAAGGGAACTTCAAGTAGTGCACTTACTTCACTACAGAAATAAACTCTGTTCCTGCAGCAGTGTAGCCCAGAGGGAATAGGACCAAAGAAGATGAACACTGAGGTAGTTCATACTCCATCCAGGCCACACCTCACTCTAGATCAACTAAGCCTTACTTCAAAGAGAAATAACCAAAGATGCAAAACGGAAGGAGGAAAAAGTAGACAGGAGACACAGTAAGAGTACATTTAACAACCTCAGCCTTTGGAAGAAATTAAAATCATTGTCCCTAGTTGTTTAACTGGAACATCTTTCCTCCATAGGCAAGGTCTTCAAAGAATCACCTGTAAAGATAAAGATGATTCAGCTAGAATAGGAATGGCAGTGTGGCCAGTGACTTGCTTATTTCTCGTAATAACTTCCTGCCCCTTTTTTATTCCAAGGCCTCTCTGGGTCCTCCCATCATATCATCCACCTCCTCTCATGTCTGGGTACTCTATCTGAAGGTGATTTGCCTCTGAGAATAAGCAAGAATTTTGGGGTGATTTTGGTGACTCATTATTTGTGTTACTGTTCTCACTATTCCTGTTACTGGTGGGACAGGACTGCAAAATGGAAACCTGTCACAGCACAGAAGAAACAAACATGTAGGCTCTGCATACTAGATTTTATTTGCTATGTATCTTTCCAATGTGTCTTCCTCTCCTTTGCCCAGTTTCTCACTCCTTCCTGAAATTATGGGACTGTCTGGTTTGGGATTTTTTTTTTTTCATTTTCAAGATTCTATAAATGTGTCTCTCTACATTCATTGTCTTTCCTGTCACACCACTCAGATAAGTAATCACCCATGTCTCTGGGACCGCCAGGTTCTCACAGTCATTTCTATGCCTTCTTTGATAGCTCTCCCCTAGACCATGCATGAATTTCTCCACAGGCCATTATTATTTCCACTTGCAAATTCTGTCTGCAAAGCCTCCACAAAAAAGGGTCTTTGGGGTTTTTTCTTTGCTTTGTTGTTTTTTTCCTGTGGAAAATCTTGTTTGCTTCAATAGCAAACAATAGCTTTTACTTCCATCTTCTCTGTCGTTTTGTGTTCCTCTTAGACAACGACCCCTTGCACTAGAGACTCTTCCCGTGTGTCTGGAAAGTACCTAACACATCATTGTTACTGCTATAAGAAAAAAATCTTCTTAACCTATTCCCCATGCAATATCATGCCATGTTATTCCTTGAAATTTGTACAGTCATGTGGTCACCTGAGTCTTACCAGTCAAACGTCTAAAACATTTCAGGGAACATACATAAAGGAGGAATTACATTTGTAACAAGTTCAGTCACAGTCAAATATATCTTAGTATCTTCACCATCTGCAGTTGAAACCAAGGGTCTACCCTTTAAAATTTCACTTTTAAGTGTGGAGTATCCAAACAGAAAGAGTACCAAGAAACATCAACAGTTCTAGAAAGTTATGCCCTAATCTTTAATTTTTTAATTTTATACAGAGCTATTCACAAATAAGATCCAAGAAACACTGACTAACTGTTTATTTAGTGGAAACAGGGTAGGTTGCCTGTCAGAGGTGAGTTTATTGCACAATTTTGGCTTGGGGTTAAGGGGGTGTTGTAGGCCCTCAGTT
>VXBO01003698.1:25273-39832 GCA_013400135.1 Rhinoptilus africanus | reverse complement strand
ACAACTCAGGTCATTCCTGGTATGAACAGCACCTGCCAATAACAGACAACAACCTCACAACTCCCCATTCCTTCACCTTGTGAAGTGTTGTAATAACACTCTGTGTTATTCTCCTACAGGAATGCTCTTAAGAATAAATTCATTGAAGAGGCACCTGTTTTTCTGCCAGCCTTTTTATGTGTCCCTTAACCCCTGAGAAACACATGGGTGTATGTGACAGCAGTCCTGGAGAACAGTCTGAACATCCCCCTCAGGTCATGTTTACTTATCAGACATATGGTACCGGCCAGGAGTAACACAAGGAGAGGAGTGTGGGACAGGGTTTTGGAGTTTCTCATTTGTTTACTTATTTCCTGCTCTAACTGATGAGCACATTGAGTCCAGTGAAGGTACACAAACCTAAAAAGCTGCAGTGACTGATTAAGTAATTTTTTTCCTTTTTTTTTTCTAAATAAATAACGCAAAAAGCAAAAATTCACAGAACAATTTGTTCCTTCTCCAAGTACCATACAGGCCTTTAGCAGCAGCATGTACCAGTTTTACTTCGGCACATTACATGTGTACTTCTTTTGCTGTTAAGCATGTGCAATTTAATGGACGAAGTCTTCAAAACAGATGAGATTTTAAATGACAGTTGAAACACACAAATAAGCTGCAAAATTCTTTCCCCTGTCACAGGGGAATCACCAAGAATCTCCAAATTAATCTAAAACAGAGGAATATCAAAAGCAGTGGACAGGCTTGAAAATATCTGTGGGGAGGCTTTCATATATAAAATGTTACATAATTATATCAGTCAATCTAGCTTACTTTTTTTTTTAAGTGATATATCACTGCTATCAGCATATGAAGTACAATTTAGGTTAGCTGTGGCAGAGACTGCACTATAGCTCCTTTTTTGCCAAACACTCTTTGGCTTTCAGTATGTTTTTTGGAGAAAGCAACTGAAGCTTCACTTGCTCTTACTAGTGTTCTTTACTTCTCAGCTCTATGATGTCTGCAAAGCAACAACTGAGAAGTTTAGGCAAACAGGGCTTGCAGTGTGAAAACTGGAAGGAATTTACCTGCTCGTATTTGGGAATGACGATTAAACAGCAGCTGCAATATGGGAAGTGGAATGGTAAACATTCTCGGTGTAACTGCTTTCTGATCTTTTCAGATCTCAGCAGGAGTAGCAGCATGCTTTTTCTTAATTACATAGATTAGTGTCTTTTTTAAAACAGGTTAGAACTTAGAAAACTGTGTGAGAACAGCTCTTGCACAAAACCAATTTTTGCCTGGGAATCCAGCAAAGGCTTAGGACCTTCCTAAATAGCCGCCTATGTTGTTATCATCAGCCCATATGCACTGGGCTGTGAGGTTCTTGGAATCATCTTGCTCTATGGGAAATGGCACACCTTCCTCTCAGGTGAGCTTCCAGACTCAATTGCTTTCTCTTCCGTATTCATTGGATCCTCCCTGGAGTATTGCATTACCCTGTATTGTGAGATTAAAGAGAATTAATGCAGAAGTCCTGTTAGTACACTATGCCCGCCTGCTTCTTCAGTTGGATAGATGACTTTCAACACATTACTCATTTGTGATGAAATTAATTGCTTTTTCCACAAGTTTCTGGTTTGCCCATATTGTCAGCACACTATCTTGATCATTGTGGATCATTAATCATGCTAATGATTGTGTCTCTGTGAACAACTTGGGAAGATCTCAATGTCTTTTGGAGTAACAGAGCGCAGAAAGAATACAAATATTCATGCACATGCTGGATGGAGAAAGATTCTCACTTCAGTCTAGTACCAAAGAGCACAGGTAGAAGAACATAAAGTGACCTTTCCAGACCCTGATCCTGAACTCCAGCTTAGTATGACACTGGAAGTCATACTCATCACCCCATACCCACAGCAATCTCCCCAAGGATTAAAGGGAGCTCAGGGCATCCTTTGCATTTCCCCTCATGCTTCCTACCAGCCACTAACCCCTGTCAGATCCCAACCTGTCTTTTCTGTTGAACGCGGATAGGAGACACACAGCTGGCCATTTTCAGCTTCTCCTCTGTGTCTCTTTAGGGTAGCTTTCTTGCACTGCCTGCTGCACAGTTTACAAGACAGGATTTAATGGTATTTAAACCAGGGCTAGGTTTGATTAAATAACATAATTTCTCCTACACTATAAAACTTGAGTCTCACTGTAGTGAAGCTGTAACAGTGGTAGATCTCTTGATAAATGCTGGCCTAGACAAGTCTAAATGAAACAACAAAAAGTGTTTGTGACTGTTCTGACAACCAATTTGCATTCACTGGCAGAAGGGTATGGTCTTTCCTTTTAATACTTAATACCACCATTCTTTAATCTCATTCACTGTTTATGTAGCTGAGCTCCTATCTTGATGCCCATCACCAAAGCACCTGATGTCTCACAAGGATTAAATTAACAATAATAAATCTCTTATCTTCCCCATCAGGTAGGAGTTAGAACTTGATAAGGAATAATTTAAGACATTGTTACTCCTGCGTTCCACCCAGGCAGCAAACAACTCTTGGTGACTGAAACACTAGTAAACAGGAATATGATGAAACAAATCATCAAAGTAAAAGAATTGGGGTGTGAAGCCCAAAGCATTTATAGAAACACTTTAGTCATACCTTGGAAATCAATCAAGAATTTGAGAAAGGAGGGGCAGAAGTCTAGAGAGGCCAAGAGGTAGGCATAGCTAGCTGTAAATAACTTCCTTCAAGACAGCTGACTAACATATAGTGCATGAGCTGAAACTTGTTTATTTGAACCCTGCGAACTCCATACAGGTTTCTACTGGTCAAATGTTTTGAAGCTGGAGGCACATGCAAGTGGCAAAGGTTACTCCCTGGTCACCACCGTCAAAAAACATGCTGTCCCGCACCTTTCCACTCGGGGCTGGCACAGGGACAGTCAAGCAAAGAGGTAAGTCCCTTTACTCCCAGGAAACACAGGAGTGGCAGGTGACAATGGTCCTGGAGAACAGCCTGAACATCCCCCTTGGGTCACAATTACGCACCAGACATTTGGTGTGGCCCAGGAGTGTGAGACTTGGACAGGGACAGGAGAGTGAGACCAGCTGTTCTGGGTTTTCTTGTTTATTTAATTATTCCCTGATAATTGATAGCTAATGAAGGGGAAAGAAACAAAAGGAATTGGAAGGGTGCTTATCTCCCTCAGTATTTCTCCTCCCTCCCTCCTTTTTCTTCTCTGCCCATGTTGCTTTATCACCTTGTCACTGATGTCTTTGTTGCTGGAAATGAGTATTTTGGTGAAAACTGCAGAAAAACTAGCACTTCTCCCAGTGAAACTGCCCTGCATAAATGCTGAAAAAAAAAAAAATCCTGCTAAAACTTCTTAGAAGGAATGTCATGAACAGTTTCTAAAACTGTAGGATCCAATCATTTTAATTTTTTTTTACCAGTTGACTGTTGGGTAGTAGGGATTCAAGCATCTCATCAGTGTGATTCATTCCTCTGGAGATATTATTTCTCTTTTAACAAGTCTTCATTATGAATTTTAAGTAGGGAAACACTAGAAGTAGGCACGGGCAGAAAATTATTTCACAACATTAGTAAACATCTCACCTCCCAGTACTGAAGGTGAGCTGTGATGAACATGTCAAATTACTTAAAACTGTAGAGCTCTAAGCCCACCTCGTAGTCTGCTCCTGCTGCAGCACAGGTCACCTATAATCAGTCTGCTGATGTCTGCCCCACTCCACCACTGAACTCAGAAGCTAATTCAAGTTAAAAGCTGAATGAATTTGGTTCCAGCTACCTGAGACACATCTCTCTTCCTGAGACTAGAACGCCTCAAGATACCCCAGTTCCACTATTAGGGAGGAAATGTTTATTCATGTAGGCAATATCATGACCCAAATTTTAAGAGTAGAATGATGAAGGCTGTACCTAAGTGCCAGCTGAAGTGAGAATAGTTTTTGAGTTCGGTGCACAGTAAGGTCAATGCAAAACCATCTTTTCATGCAAATGCTTCTATTGCTATGGTAGTGCCTTCTTTCCTTTACCCTCATAGTACATACATATCACTGGAAAGGAATAAATGCTACCTGATGATCATTCCTTACTGGAAAGGAGGGAGAAAAATAACAATTTTCTCATTTTTACAGCTTGTCCAAATTTCCTGCTGAAAATATTCCTGATTAACTATGCAAATTCAATGAAAATGATATTTTCTCCAAATAAAAATATTAGTGCCTGATTTTTCTAGAAGAAATGCCAAAATGACATTATTCTGTTTGAACTGCTATTTTGTCATGAAATCTCATTTGAGTATATCCAAATAGCAACTCACGGGAGTTTCAGTACAGCAAAAGCAATAAAGCCAACTATGAAAAAAAGAAGATGTTTGTACAGTGACCTGGTTCTTCAACAACATCAATTACAAATTAGCATTTATCACAAGACTGGAACTTTGTTATTGTTATTTCAGGGGATGATATGAGTGTTAGAGAAGTAACAGGTTAGTATCTATAATGCATAAATCAATGGGCAGGAAGAGTATGATAAAGCATAAACAAATTTTGACTAATTATCAACTAGGTTAGTATGTGTGTGTGCATTGGATGAAGATACTACTCTTATGATGTGTTATGAGTGTGTCATATCTGCAATACTGATTACTCATCTCTGCTTGCACACAGACTGAAAGTACTTACTGTTAAGTGTACGTACCAATTCAGTCAGTGCATCCCAATGGATTAGGCAGAGAATATTGTCATGCAGGGCACTGGTGATTCAAATATTGCAGCTTGGTGAATGAATTCTGATTGGGTTGTTTTAGTCATCTTCTGTTCCCTTGTGTTATAGTAACATCACCATCTTAAGAAACTAGAACGTGAGCTGGAAAACCAGGTCCAGAATTTAGCTAGTAATAGCCCAACATTATACCACAGGACTCCTGAGTCTCTCCTCACTGCCTTTTGTGCAGAGTTCACAGAATAAATGGCCTTGACAGCTCTCTGAGCCCAGAATAGTTCCTCCATTCACACTTCCTGGTGTTGATCCCACAGAGGTCAAGTGACGTCATGTGGCTGTGCTTGCCCTTGCTCATTGTGTAGCCTATGCCATCCTCTTCCGCAGTCACTAAGCTAAACCTAAGACCCACATGCAGCACCACCCTGCTATACCTTGGTGATAGGCCAGATCTAATTCCTTGCCTAGGATCACTGTCAGTCAGGATCTACAACTGGATACAGACCATAACCCTCACAATTTTAAAAATGCTTTCCATTCATCTTCTACTCACAGTGTGACTCCAGAGATGCATCCCACAAAATGGCTGTCCAGTGCCTCGGGGTCTCCAGGCCTTGGACCACCTGCACACACGGACAGCCTACAGTCTAGTCTATCACTCTTGCTACATCTATTTAAATGGGAAAACTGTCAGTCTAACTACCTGAAGATGGCAAATAGTTGCTACCAAGCAGTGAGCTTTGCTGATGGTTCACAAAGTTGTTTTAAAAAGGTACAACCTTGCTTTTACTTTCAATAGAAAACCTTTGGATTTGAGCAGACTTCCAAAATATTTAGGACTTTAAGGAATACTTATGCTGCTTGAAAATTACCTCTGAAAACACAAGATTTTGTTGTGGATGTATTCCCAATTAAGGGTTCCAAATTTAAATGTGAAAAATGTAGGCAAAAATTTGCAAAAAATGATTGCTGACCTAATGTTTTGCTTTTCCTCATGCTATTGTGTCAAGGCCCAGTAAAGGTCAGGAAAAATTTAAAAAATAACAAAAAAAGAAAAAAATTCAGAAAACCTCTGTCCAATTTTCAAACCTCAAAGGGATACAGCTGTAGTTTTATTGGAATAAATTGGCTTTTCTTTCGTTCTAACCAGAACCTGTTCAGAGCGGGACTTAAGACTGCACATCTGCAAAACCCATGCCATAGAGCACAGTCTATAGAGAGTATCATGAGCCTACTTTACTCATGCAAGTTTTTCCATTAATTTCAATGGGACAACTCATTTTCCAGGTTGATCTATATTCTCAAGTGTTTGCAGAGTTTGTGTTAAAAATAGCTATCAAGGGAGAAATAAATTATAATTAATAATATGCCTTCTATGTTCCACAAAGGGAGCTGGGCTTAAAGATTTAGCCTACTGCTCTGCTTGTGGATAAATTATATCCAGGACAGTAACACACAGAAGGACAGCCTTCCATAGAAGAAGGGTAGAAGGGAAGGAAAAAAATCCACTTCAGTGCAAAAAAGGAACTAAATTAAGACAGATCTTAGCTAGTGATTTAATGAGATGTTTTGTCCCCTGCGCAGTAAAGTTTCCTTGTGCAATTATGTCCTATTAACATCTTCCTCCAGATTAATTTAATGATGAGATTATAATTTTAAATATCTGGAAGGTACACCTAACATCCAGATCTGTTCAGCCTGGAATAAGTATGCGTAGGAAACTGGAAAATTGTGACACTTGCATCTGCTCCAAGATTAATTGAAGAGATAATCCCTGGACATTGGGGCTTTCAGAAGAATTGGTAAACATTTTTTTTTCAAAACCTGAAAAGCTGGCAGCTTGATGGAAGTGTAGGACAGGAGTCATCTCCACCTTAGTGATCCAGATGGTTTTGCTTACTTCCTTACCCGATATTTGTCAATTTTAACACCTTGTCATTGGAAGATTATTTTGCAGCAGAGGAACGTTGGACCTACCAAGAAAGTAAACACTGCTCGAACACACACAATTTCCTGAATATTAACAGACCACAATTTCTGGACATGAGTGAGCAGCACCTCACGGGAGACAATAAATTATTATAATGCACTTATGCATGTCTTCTTTTGTCTCAAAAGATACAGCACTACCTGTCTGGCTGGCATCTCATGCTAACAGACTGAAAAGTAAGCTGTTGATGCTAGGACTAGAATTTAGCCACCCAGGCAGACACGACCCAAGCCATGTCACGCAGTGCTTATTACAGCAGGACGGCATCTCCCCTGGCCCTGAGGATTCTTTTTAACAGGTCATTGGTGAGTTGTGGCTAGACTCCCAGTCCCAGGACACATCATGCGGATTACTGTGGGGTGACAATGGGCTTCTCTTCTTTGAAGTGTAGGTGCCAGATGTGCAAATGCCAACCAACTCTGCACATCCCTGCAGACTCTCATCCCACCCTGTGACTTAATTCTTTCTTCCCCATCCCTGGATTGGCTTCGGCAACCCAGAATAATGCTCTCCCTTGCCATCAGAACATCTTAAAATACAGGGACTGAACCGCTTGCCAAGCAGTCCATGCTCAAAACTACAGCTCTTATTCTGCATTTCCAAATAATGTAAGATACTACACCAGGGCTTAGTTTGGCCTCTATGTATCACTTGTATGCATACTTGAATCGCACACCCAGAACCATGTCCAATTTTACAATGGATATTTACTTCCCGGGGTATGCATTTATTGTGGGGATCTTTGCTATTTATAAAAGAGTTTAGCCTTTGTCGTTCCTGAAGAAGAAAATAATAATAATACTGTGAACATTGAAAGTTTAAAACTAGAATGAAAATTCAAAGAAGCCAAAGTAGGTTACAGTTGCACAACTGCTTAGAGGTCCTGTGATTTCTGAGTGCATGGAGTCAGCACTACAGGGCCGGTACAACCACTTTGCTTACAGAGAGCAGCAATACCCTTCAGGAAGGAGAACGACAGTTCTTGAAAAGGGGGATTGTTTTTTCCCTCATTGATAAATAAGGCCCTGCATGCTGAGATGTCCCCTTGTTTCACAGGTTAAGGACTTTATGCAAGTGGTTCTTGGCAGACACAAACCAACTGCTGAAAACAACTCCATCTGTAAAACTGCACCAATCTGACAGGCACTCTCCTTATACCACGTGCTGACTAATGGAATATGAATTATAAGAATTAAAGATAGAAAAGATCTATTAGCTCATCTAGCCTCCTACTACCAGGTCATTCTTATTCCCTGTCATATATTCCGCACTGCTTGCAAATCCTTTTATAAAAGTTGCACAGAAGCTTATACCAATTCTTTGGCAATGCACAAGCCTAATGGCTCACAAATTAGAAAACCCTTATTAATGTGCAGTTTTTGCCTAATTTCATGGCATTTCCTCCTTGGCATGCCCCTGGCAACTTCTTTACATGTTTAAGTCTCCTTCCTCTTGTTTCCACTTCTGCCACATCATTCCTGCCAAATACCACAGCAAAGGAGCAGATTCGTAAAGGTGGCAGTTTTTAGCATCCTCAAAAATTTTCGAAGCAGCTCTATATAGAACAGTGTGGCTGCTGAGGTGGATGATGAGCCGCTATTAAAAGGAAAGGCAGAATTGCACAAAAGTATAGCGACAGACTTCTGCTGGTGGAGGCACGACTGAACCATTAGGGAGGAACAAAAGGCTTTCCTGAATGTTGCTACATCTCCTGCAGTCTGGTTAAGAAGCGCTAACAAGAATCTACAAAGAAAATACTGCAAGTCATCATTTGAGGTTTCTGCTTGCTGTTTAAAGCTTCCTGTAATGGAAACTGAAAGATTTCTCTAGCTAGGCAGTTTTTCTGAATGCTTAAAATGTCACATTTATCCACATATAATTGTATGTGTTGGTTACAAATACACGGGTAGCTTCCTGATGCAGCCTTTCTGCGTAACGTATTTCCTATTAGGATTTCTATCTATTCTTCAGACTGAAGTTGCAGGTCCTGCAATAAATATCCCATTTCAGAACATGCCAGTTGCTCAGTATGCCAGAAGCCTAGTTTAAAAGACTAGCCTCTAGACAGCATACTTGTATTCACTACCTTCCTACCTGCACTCCTTTCCTCCCACTACAAAGGTGATAATGCCATAGAAGTTAGAAGCACTTGTGTGGCTTATCATTTGCCCTGAGGTGATTCAGCATTTGATTTACCCAAAACCTTCACTTGCCTCCACCCTCTTTCTTCATGGAAAATGTTGCCCTACCTGGCACACAGAAGGGTGAGAAAAAGAAAATTTTACTACTCTAGTAGTTATCTCCTAAATTACATGGTGGCCTCTGGCAGGGGGCAGGGGGGAAGGCTCAGAATGGTGGCTTATCATGTTCTGGTAGTGTCAAGATCACAGCACACCCGCCAGTGCCAGGCAGCAATCTGAGCATGAGCAATATACCTTGTTTTGCTGTTACTGACTGTGAGGCTGGAAATGGATGGTGAACTCTCAAAGCTTGTTTTAATGGGTTAGCAACACATAGTGTAGGGTCAAAGAATCAGAGAAGTAAAAGATTGGAAATCTATTTTAGTTCATCTAGTCTAGCGCTAGCTTGTTCCCTAAAACATGTTTTCTGGACTGTGGCTGTCTGAAATCACTTTATTCCACTTTCTTTGAAGTGTTATATCCAATCTATTATCACCACCAAAGTTCTGTCAATACAGCAGTCATCACCTAGTACTGCCAGGAATTAATTTTTATGAAGAATTTTAACTTTTTATCCCTCTGTATGGTCAACAACTCAAAATTTAAAAATTCTTCAGGAAGAAAATTCCAGGACCTGGGGAGAAAAGAGGAGTGTTGTAATTGTCAAAATATTTTAAAATAATCGTGGATTAATGTCAAATTTTCAACTGTTACACTGCATTATATATATGTTATAAGATACATTGTACACGTATTTAATACTTAAAATGAAAAGTCATTTATTAAACACTGTGGATTTTCAGCTTAAATATTGATTGGGAAATACTCATATGGCTCAAACATTTTCCTGTAAACTTTTCTTAAGAGAAGTTCCAGCCAGCAAAATAGGCTTGATTTCTTCAGAATTTTCATATTTAAATACTTCTGCTGTGCATTTTCAAACAGAAAGCTTGTCAGAAATGTAGTCTCACACATTTTATTTTTGTTATGTTCAGTCATAGTAAATGCCAGCCTAGGTATATGTTAAATAAATTCCTATTTTGTTCCTTTCATGGATACCAAAGTACGTATAGTCTATGCCCCTCAGTGAACTCCAGCATGTTCTGAATATAAGTATGAATATTTTCAAATTCAGCATATGTATAAACCTGTTACACATACCTCCTTAAAATAAATTTTATTCAAAATAGAGAAAACCCATGGTGTTACAGTTTAAAAGCAAGGAGGATGTGTGGGAGGGAGTTTCTAATCAATTCTGAATGGAAGAAAGAGAGATGCTCTGCTGCCATGTTAAAAGACACTTGTGCTAAACTGCCTGTAATTTTATAGTTCCACAGAGACTTTTCACAGTTCTAAGTATTAAGCTACGCTTACGTTTTAGTGACAATTCCCCAAGGGACTGTGACAGCTGCTAGGGTTCAGAGAAGAACTGCACTATCAGCCATAAGAAAAGTTCAGAGTCAAACAGTGCTGATGCGGTAGGTTAGGCTCCACCTTTAATTGTTTATGCTTATGATACTATTTTTTAAAAAGTCCAAGGAAATCGTGTGATCCTGAGAGAGCAGACAGAGGGTGTAGTAGGCTTGAAGAAAGAAAATTGCCCAGGGTTTTGTTTTCTCATGTTGTCAGTTCAAGTAAAGGGCCCTGAACTCTGAAAATGTGTTCAGATTTAAATAAATGAACAAGTATTTTCAGAATTAGGGCTAACATTGAATACTAACCAGATGCTGCAAGTTTCTAATTGCTGTATTTCTCTCCACTCCTCCAATGGAGCCACTCATTACTGCAAGATCCTAATTGTTGTATGTGCTCCCTCTTACCCACGGAGATACATGGGGAAGATACATGGTGTCTTTGTATTTTGCAAAATTAAATAACAAGGCATCAGCATACAACATAGCTTACAGAAAGCTTTGTGTCAAGACACTGCAGAACAAAGTTTTAAAGTTTGGGCTGCTAAACTGCACCAGTACAATCTGCATGCACACCCCATGCTGTAAAATAGATTATTGCATATTGTGTTATTTTTATTCTTTTGTGGTTTTGTAATGATGACAATGTGCTTGGCATGCTCCCACCACACACAGAGAAAAGATAGTTTGAACACACACATGCACACACACGTAGTCTTCTTTCATGCAGTTTGGGAGCAGACTGAAATTGTGGCCTTACGTAATGTGTAGCAAATAAGTAAGCAGCGGCTAACTGTAAGACAAAAAAGTAATTCTATCTCACAGTAGTCAAACTCAGCAAATGTGGCTTGTCTTTATTAAATTTTGGGTTTCATTACAAAGAAAGCTAGACAATGAAATAAAGACAAGAAAATTGTAAACAGAAGAAAGGAGTTTATTCCTAGTTGTTATTCTCATCTCAGCATTGGCTCTACCAGTGTTTGAGTGGCAACCTGGTTTTATTTTCATGCACCTAAATAATAATTTTCCTCTAGAGCTGCTGAGGAGAAAGAATTGTGGCATTTGTGCAGCAATAATGAGGCAGTGAGATAAATGTCCTCCATTTTCCAGCCATTTGCTCACAGGCTTTCTGAAATAGTGTTAAGGGAATTTGCAGTCTCCTGGCCCAGCAGCTTCTCTGAGTAGTGTGATGGTGTTCAGTGGGCCCAGCAGCTCAGCCTCCATACCCTGACATGGTTGTAACTCTGGTTTGTGGCATTTCATGGCAATACACAAAATTTGGCGTTCTGTAGTTAGGCCATAACTTGGAACAGAACTGGGAAGACAACACAACTTTAGTTTATAATTAGTCTGTGATTAGTACCTAATTCTAGGTAGCTTTTCCCCATATATTGCAGTAATTAAATAACATTGTCAGACTTCACTAGCTTATAGCTGCACCCTTGGTGCGAAAACGCAGAAGCACTCCCAGACTGTTGAATGCCTATATACTTTCATTTGCTAAAGAGAAGATAAATTCTAGTGTCATGGCCAGAATATTCTAGCTTTGGGATCACATCAAGCAAGTCAACACCAATCTAAAAAGCAGTCTAGAGCAGTTGCAATGAATAAATACAGATCACTTGTGCAAGTCCATTTATTATTGGGTAGTATCAACCCAAACCAGCCCAATACAGAAAAAAGTTTATAAAGTTTGTCTGCTTTCTTTGGGTCACATCAAGATGATGTACTTCATTTTAAGCACATCATCTGAGCAGGCACGCAGTGGCAGCACCCTAATAGCTTTCATTTTACGGTGCATTAGTGCTTTCAGAGAAGGAAGGTTTTCTCTGGTGGCTTCACTTGCTTATAACAGTGCTGACCTCCATTCACAGTCACATTTTTCTAGCAGTTGGACATGGGCCATAAAGCAACTAAAAGCTGCTGTGCCCCGTCTCACGATCACACAAGAAAATAACATGGGAAGTTCTCCTGCCATCTCGTGATCTGACTCTTCTGAATAGGCAGGTCCAGTGAAGAGCCACCACCACCGTAGAGGCAACGGGCACTTCAGTGTGACATGGGTGTGTATTTGACGTGATGCTGGCTGCTGCAAGCTGGCTGCAAGCCAAGCACTGTGCTAGCCAACAGCTGTGACAATGGCTTTAGTGGCCACAATCACAGGTTCCTCTGTCTCATCTGCAGCTGCCCAGGAAAGAGCACAAGCATGAGGCCAAGGAAAGCGAAGAAGCCTGGGTAGCTGCTTCAGCGAGGACAACACAGAATAGCTTCCTTGAATGCATTGTTGTCCTGGGAGCAATAAAGAGGCATTGCCACAGAGAAGCAGTTGCTGCTACAGATCCAGAGCAACCTGTGGCTGGAGAAGACAAAGATTTGTGCACTTCAGCAACAGGAACATACACACAGGAGACCTCTTGTAAGCACTTAGAGGACCTGGAATTTTGTGGTGCTCCATTGCTGCCTGCAGGGGCTAACAAGGAGAGTGCTGACAGCCTGACAAGAGGAGTTGTGTTGATGAAGGTGGGCACATCCCTTGAATTACAGATGTTGCCACTGCCTTGCCCTCAGCAGTCCTCAAGATAGCTACTGACTGTTTGGATGCACAGACATTTCTGTGTGTTTTTCTGTCTTCTGAGTCTACCTGTTTTTTCCAGCTACCACAGCTGACAAAGGTTTACTTACACTAAGAACTGTCTAACAGTCACCAAAGCAGCTGCAGGGTAACCACAGAGCTTGCCTTTGGGAAGCAGTGATCCCTGGTGTGCGATATCAACCTCAGAATCCAACTCTGATGTGTTGTTAGCAATACTGTCTGGAGCAGTATAGGAAACATTGCAGAGAGAGAAAGACACCATTTTCCCAGGCAGTCTGAGTGCACTAGGAGATGCCACCTCCTAAGGGAGAGCTGGCGAGGGTACAGTATCAGGGATGTCTCACATAGACATTTGTTTGGCAAAAGAGGCTTTGACTAACATACTGGGTTGCTTGTCCTAGCTCGTGGGGTATGACACCACTAATCCAAGGCCCATGGTCTCCTGGGCCCATGCTTTTGCTGCACCTGCAGTGTGTGTTATTGAAGGTACAGTGATATGAGATACACTTACTGCCAAGAAGGTGGTAAGCGTACCTTTCCTATGTGATCTTTTTAAGTATTTTGGTCTATTGGCTCAAAGAAACAGCAGCTAATCTCTGTGGAACACCTCCTCAAATGCTTTGTAAAATGGTATTTTCTTAATGGAAGAAGACGTC
The DNA here is from genome assembly GCA_013400135.1 of Rhinoptilus africanus. NCBI lineage: Eukaryota > Metazoa > Chordata > Aves > Charadriiformes > Glareolidae > Rhinoptilus > Rhinoptilus africanus. Next base: position 26,277 of record VXBO01003698.1, on the reverse strand, counting down.
TCTCTGGGCAGGAGCATCTGGTTTAACGTGCAAAAAGAGGAAATCAAATCACATTTGAACAAACAATATCTCTGTCTTCCTTAAACTGCAACTGCTTACATGCTGTGCAAACAGTGGGGACTTGAACTGTAGGATCAGAGAGGTCTCAGTTTGGAAACTTTAATCTTTGCATTCAAGGTTCCTTGTTGTCTCTTGGTGCTCCCTAGAGTACCCCAGAGGATNTTAGTGGAACAATGCTGTACAAGATAAATATTTCTAATTAAAGAAAATGCAAATGCAAACCTGATTCATATTTAGCAACAGGGATATTTCTTATCTGCTTCAGTACTCTTTGCCTATAATCTATCAGCCAGGCCTAGATGTCACAGCAGGAAGAAGGGTTTATATATGTTATGACTGTACCGCAGGGCTCTGGATCCTTTGCAAGAGCCTAGGTGAACAGCCAGCTGATTGGCAATGCCATGTCAGGATGAAATACAGAACACAGCATTCCCTGTGTCCTGCTTTCTACACAAGGGAAACCCAAGCACAGAGGCCAGAATGAAATCACAGCGCTGCCCAAGAGCTCCACTAATCTAGGTGATCATAGGGTCAGGACCTGGGAGGTACTCCCCAAAGGACATTTGCTCTTCAGGTTAAACATAACCTTCATTACACTGTCTCCTGTGTAGTGTCCTCAGCTCAGAATGGCACCTCTTCCACCCAGACTGTCCACTCCATAGTCTTTGCATCTAAATACAATACACTTACCACTGAGCTTGTATGCTCTGGAGCAGGATCAGCTGCCTAAAGTGATCACACAAAATATATTATTAGTATATATATATATAGTATATATTAGGAGAAACCTGTTGCTTTGCTTCACAATGCCTCTTCTTTTTCACAGCTATTATTGGAGTTTGAGTGTCACAGGTTCTTAAGGGCAGCTGTTCCTCACATGTAGGTTTTCAGAGCCTGATGATGATGGGACTTCAGGCTAGTGTAAAGGCAGTCAGACACCAAAG
>VXBO01003698.1:13051-24843 GCA_013400135.1 Rhinoptilus africanus | reverse complement strand
CAAGGTTCCTTGTTGTCTCTTGGAGCTCCCTCGAGAACCCCAGAGGCTGAAGGAGTTTATGAAGCACCAGCTTCACCTCCAGAGGAATCAAAGCAACTCAGCTTCCATGGGCCACTGTTTTCACTACAGAAGGAATTGCTAGCTGAAGGACTGTGACACTTCAAGGTACGTTCCTTGCAGGAGGCAGAGTCATTCATGCCTGTCAAAGGGAAAACCTCACCAAAATTCACTGCCTTGCAGCACCAGCGCTTGTATGGACACTTTGCAGAGCAGTAGGAAGTATCTTGCTAGCACCTAAGCTTGCTGAACACTTCCCAGTGTCCAGGTCCATGAAAACTGCTTGGATACGGCTCTGATTTGCTATTTTGCTTGAGGCACTCTACCATATAGCTTCATCCTGATTCACTTTGTTTTTCCACTCTCTTATTGCTTCCACTCTCTCACTTTTCTTGTTATAAAGAAGGAAAGTTCATTTAGTGGAACAATGCTGTACAAGATAAATATTTCTAATTAAAGAAAATGCAAATGCAAACCTGATTCATATTTAGCAACAGGGATATTTCTTATCTGCTTCAGTACTCTTTGCCTATAATCTATCAGCCAGGCCTAGATGTCACAGCAGGAAGAAGGGTTTATATATGTTATGACTGTACCGCAGGGCTCTGGATCCTTTGCAAGAGCCTAGGTGAACAGCCAGCTGATTGGCAATGCCATGTCAGGATGAAATACAGAACACAGCATTCCCTGTGTCCTGCTTTCTACACAAGGGAAACCCAAGCACAGAGGCCAGAATGAAATCACAGCGCTGCCCAAGAGCTCCACTAATCTAGGTGATCATAGGGTCAGGACCTGGGAGGTACTCCCCAAAGGACATTTGCTCTTCAGGTTAAACATAACCTTCATTACACTGTCTCCTGTGTAGTGTCCTCAGCTCAGAATGGCACCTCTTCCACCCAGACTGTCCACTCCATAGTCTTTGCATCTAAATACAATACACTTACCACTGAGCTTGTATGCTCTGGAGCAGGATCAGCTGCCTAAAGTGATCACACAAAATATATTATTAGTATATNATTTATCCACAAGATCTGCTTCTGCAATGCTTTTCCAGTTTCCCGATTACAGCAGTTTTCCTTCTTCAGCAATTCCTAGCTTTTGCCTCCTTGCCCTGCTGCCTTTTTGATTGGCCTCCATATGTAAGCCTTCCAAACCCAATCCTCTCTCCTTCATTTCATTGTGCTCACATAGGTTAACCAGTATTTGTTTGCACATGTGCAGTTTTTAGCAGCAGTGTTCCAGGAAAGTTCTGATGCACTTTGGATGTAAATTTTCTGCTGCTCATCATGCAGATTTTATGATAGCAAAGCCAAACACAAAAAAACAGCAATATAGCAACTGGTATTATGTTAAACTAGGCAAACATTCTGTTTATATGCAGATCTTTTTATATCAAGGAAGCTTGATTTGCTACTAAGTAAATTCAACGTGCACAGAAGTCCCCAGGTACCATCAATATTGATCCATAAAGTTAATCTTTCCTTGTTGTGCTGTCCATGCTGCTAGGACCTGGTCATGCAAAGCTGAATTCAACCGAAAGGATTTCTGAAGAGATAATGAAGACCAAATTCTGTTAGACAAAATTGTTCTTGTGAAACCGAAAAGGAAGTCAAACATAAGTGCAAATCTACTAACCCACTTGAAATTAATCATGACTTGCACATAAATCAGCCATCATGGTATTTGCACATACTGTCATAGTAACTATCCAGCCTACAGCAGCACCACCCACAGATTTTTAGCCAATTCACAGCAAATACACATTGCTCCTGTCATTGTTAATGTCCCTGGCCTACAGACATCCCTGAAAATTCCAGTCCTCTCTTCCAAACTAAAATTAGCTACAGATGTCCCCCAATTTATTTTTGCTCAGTGAATGCCATATATTGTGAGGGAAAAATATAGTGTGTTGGACCACATATCGTGAAGAATCTAAATTGTTTCACTGATGAAGAGACTTACCAGATGATGAGAAGCTTTAATGGTTCAGCAAAGGAACTGATAGATATGTGGAACAAAAAGGTGAGTAGTTGAGGCACTCTCCAGCTCCCTATTGCAGATAACTCCACGTCCTGCTGTGGGTCTCTGAGTAGGCATTTGTGCTAAACATTTTATCTACATGGAGAAATGTATCGGTTAAACAATGTTGGTATAATTATCTCACTAGAGCTATATCAGCATAAATCCTTGCATGAACACTCTCCTTCCTGGGTAACACTGCTCACATGGGAATTTATTCCAGCATAACTATAGCACTGTAATTAGATAAATAGAGTTCTACTGGTAAAAATTCCCGTCTAGAAAGTGCTGTCAAAATTACTAGAAGAAAAAATACTACTTCGCCTTCATTTGCTCAGCCACATTTCTTCAGTGCTATTTTTGTATATAGAGAAAGGAAAATAATTTTTTTTCACTGTATATGCAGAAGGGAGAATTTTTTACGTTGTCTGGTATTATATATTTTTCTGTGTCAACAGCAGTAATTGCTATAAAACTTCATACCAAGCATACAGTAGTATAATGTAACTCAGAACCCAGAGAATCAAAAGGCAACACAGACCCCCAAAAAGACTCAGCAGAGCTCAGTGAGCTACAATTAAGGGGGGAAATGGCAAATTTCCCATTTGCACTAAATAAATGTAATCACAGCTGACGAGTAACTGTTCCCCCCCAGGGGTTTACCAAATCTGTTTGAAAGCTCTAATTCCAGAGTGAATCAAAGTACAAATAATTCCAAAAAGCCTCAGAGATAGCATGGTAACTAGTGGAATATTAAAATATAACCACAGACTTCTGACACAAATCAACTGATTTCTTATCTGGCCACTTCTTGTACCGATGAAAACCCCTGTTCATCCCAGTTCAATATCATTCTTCTCCTCTGCCTGCACTCAGTAATTTGCTCCTTTCTGCACGGACAGCAACAGACTGTGGAGGTGGAACAACGAACCCTTTCATGGCAAGAAAGAGAAGAAAATAAAAACCCTTTCACTGGACCTCTTTTGCTCTTGGTCTCTCTGTTTTCCTCAGACAACAGCTGCCTACGCATTTTCAAAAAAAGGAAGGCTAAAGAAGAGATTATTAAAGTTATAATGGTCAAAGAGGACACTCTTTTCATAGCACATCTCTTACCTATACAGTTTCCACATTCAAAGAGCTAGTTCCTTACCAATTATAAGCAGGCACCCGCTTGTAAGTGTTGGAGGATCTCCGCAGGCACTCGTGGTTTGACACCGTCTCTCCTTGTGTGTTATGAGGCCTCCCTGCTGCAAGTGGCTGCAGATGGATGGGCACCTGTGGTCCTCACAGATGGACTGATGTGGGTACAGGACCCTGCCACAGTGGAGAACGGGTTTCAGGAGATAAGCCAGCATTCCTCACCTCTGTGCACACACGAGAAAGCCAGCAGAGTCCGGTTGCATGGCGTATGAGTTTAGTGGAATGATGCCCTGGTAAGATGTGCCGCAGTGGCACAGTGCAGGCACCAGGCTGGGCAGAGTCTTCTTCGCAGTGCAGCATGGTCTTCACAAAGCATCCCCAGGCAACATAAGTCTATGTTGATAAAACTGTAAAGCAGAGACAAATCCAAGCACTGAGGTTCCTCAAAGCTGCTGGTTATCTCCCTTTAAGATATTACCCTAATAAATAGTAGAATCAGTAGAGCTTGTGGTGGGTAAAGGAGTTTGCCCATGTGGAGCAACTTGTGACACTGGAGCTTTCTTCTCCCTTTCAGTGGTGCACCGAGAGGTCCAATAGTGATTTCCATAAGTATTCCTGAATTATTTTTGAATAGGATCCCAACAGAAGTTTACGGTTTTAATTACAGCTGGTGGAGCTGAAATCTCTATTCCATCCTCTCAGCCCCAAAGATCTTCTTCCATGAGATTTTTATTTTAAAAGTATGTTCTTATTGTTCTTCTGAGTCTTTTCAAATGCCTGCCATTCTTTAATAAATTGTCTTAGGCTGTCTCAAGGGCTTTCTTTAAATATTAATTTATTTTCTCCTCCAACATATTCTTTTCATTAGAAAAATACTTTGTCATTTACTACATGGTCTGGGTCCGCTGAGTTCAGCAGCTCATGAAAAGTGGGAGTGCTTAGCTCCTCATAGGGGAGGTTCAAGACAGCATCCCTCGAAGAGCACTAAGAAGGAACTGGGAAAAGGCTGAATGCAATTCAGGTCCAACTGAAAAGCTTATGAATTGCTACCGTGAGAACAAAGGCTGTGTTCACTGGCTGAACTAATTGAAACTAATCCAGCATTATGGTCCTGGAACTTTGATTCTTCTTGGAGAATCTTCATATTCATATTGAGCCTCCCAGACTGGAAAAGGAGAGGAAAAGGGAGAGTCTCTTGGGCTTCTACTGCTACCAGTCACAGTTCTAGTTCAAATAGATGAGAAAAATGTTAGGATTCCTTATCTCTGCTATGGATCCATATGAAAGGCAGTCAGTAGAGCTCAAGAGGACAACTTCTTCAGCTTAAGACGTTACTTCCTTTTTAAAAATCCCAGGAAATTACATCCCCATCTTTCCAGCCTCCTCCACACGATAAGAAAACCCTGATGCAAGAGAAAAGTTAACAACGCAAAGTCAAACACTGAAAGGTTCATAAATGTTAGCTTAATGGTAGGCAAAATTTTGAGTAGAAAAAAATGTATACAACAATATAATTAAAGTTGGTAGCATAATGCATAACCTCAAGGGGCCTGAACCAAGGCTGCNCCAACCCTATGATTCTATGATTCTATGCCCCAGCAACTCCAACTTTTAAATATTAGATTTCACAATGTTCATATTTCTCTCTCAGAGGTTTCTGGACTGTGATGTATCCACTGCCAGCTTTGCTTGTGGCTGTATGAAAAACTGACTTTTTAAAAAAACATGTTTTCAAAGACAACCTTGAAAAACATGGATTTTTAACATACTCTATCTGGTTTTTACATGGAAAAAAGAAAGCAGCAACTTACATTAATTTGCAAAGTTTCAAGTTCTATGAAATCTGCCTGTTCTTAAAGTCAAGGAAAATAGTGTGGTTACAAAAACCATGAAAAGGTATACTGATTAGCACTCACTTTTGAATTTCATAAAATAACCACAAAACCTTCTTCCCAGAAAACATACATCATAAGTCCCAGTTCTGATGCTGAAAATATAGTCTGGTTGCCGATACTTGGGAGCCGCAGCATTTCCAGTCTGTAAGCCTTTATCTTATTTAGCAAAATTCTGCTGAGCTGATGAAGGAAACCACTATTGCTAAACAACACCAGAAGCTTCTCACAAATGTACCAGCATCTGCTCTCCTTTCTGCAGAGGTGAGCATGCATGAGGCTCAGCAATTCAGCAAAGGGAGTCTGCTAAACTAAAGATGGCTGATTCTCTGGGATGCACATCTAACACAGATTCACAGGCATATCTCCAGCTCCTTGGTTCCTACTACTCCCAAAACCAGGAATTTTGCTTAACAATCCTTGTTTCCATCTTTGAGATTTGCTAGGCTGGTTGTTGGTCAAACTCTAAGATGCAGAGGTCCTATTAATACATAATGACATAATGTTTCCCATTAAGTTACTCAGGGAAAAGAGAGAACTGGATGACTCACAAACTGGACATTGCCACCACTGATGGATCTTAAAAAAAACAAGTCTTCCTGAAATGCTTTGAAAGCTTCTAAAACAAGTGCAAGACCACACTTTGCAAGGTCAGCATGCCTGAGTGTTACTACAGTACTTTGTCACTGGTTTGGAAAAGCTTGTTGTAACAGCTGGGTGATTTCAGGCATGCAATGTGACTTCTTCAGGATAACCTTTTAATCTCATGAGCTTGATTTCTTGCAGTATAAAGCAGTTTAAAACAAAACAGAAAAGCAGACTTTCAATAATTAGATCAAAATGCAAGCTTCTCCAATGACTTTTTCCTCTAACATACAAAGTTTATACAGAAGACTGAATTCTGTATTGTTTTAATGGCAGCATAATTCAAAAAAATAACTCCAGGACATATCTATTTTGCTTTCAAATGCAATCTCAAATCCAAATTTCCCAGTTAGAAAAAAAATTAATGTCAGGGTCACCAGGAACTGGAAAAGCGTGACAATTAGAAAGTGTTCATGTAACCTAAGAAAAAGCAGATGAAATAATCTTTAGTAAAACACTGGAGCTCCTGAGCCAAGAGAAACTGATGAAGATGGTGCACAGATAATTTTCCGAAAAATCAAAATTGTTTTTAGCAGAAGCTAAGATTCTTCAGTGGGTGATAAACACCCACTGTCCATTCCCCCATCCAGTATGATTTCACCTTGTATCAGACACGAATCAATGTGTGGATTAATTGTGTCGTGATCTCCAAAGTTATAACATGCTGTAAGGCTTCGCCAAAGTTTTTCATTTCAGTAATATAAGTAGCACCATATACTGAAAATCATAAATATTAAAAAAAAAAAAAAAAAGAAAAAAAGGTCTTTGGTGGTGTAGGTGAAAATCAACACATTAAAATCTGCAGTTTTATATACTCCAAAATTTAATCTGGCCTAGCAATTTGAATTGCATATCAGATATACAGTGACTCACAGTAATTACAGACATGTAAACAGAAACAAAGAGAATTTGCAAATAGGCTGCTCATCAAGGATTAACATAAAACTTTGCAGCTGGCTTGTTCTTATCATTTGACTCCTTTGGGACTCAGTGAAATTCACATTTTAATAATATCATTGTTTCTATAAAGATTATTTCTGCCACCAGCCCCTCTTAGCTGTCAGATAACTCCTTCAATTGACAGGGCCCTTTGGCCATCCTTGCATTACCGTGTGATAGATTGGCTTCCCCTGTGCTCCATCTACACACTGTGATGCCCTGTTAGTGTGTTGTAATTTAACACTATTACAACCACAAAAAGGCAAAGAGAATGGCATTTTTACACTCCACAATTAAAAGAAGGAATAGTTAAATACACAGTGGCATGGGGATGGGGTTTGATATCCAGGAGTAAGGGCAGGAAAAGAAGGGAGCATGATCTTCCCAGAAGGCATTTCAGATGTGAGACTAATAAGGAGTTGTATCTTTTCTCCAAACTATAACAGCAGACAAAAGGCAGGGAGGAGAAATCAAGCAATATGTCATACAAAATCCACTGCCTCCACTGAAATGTTGATTAGAGGGAGAGGGGCAAGCAGAGTATCCAGACGCTGGCACCAGGTAAAAAGCCACCCAAAGGCAAACAAACGCAGCACAGTGGGCTCTCTACGTATCTCTTCTCTGCAGTTTCGAGCCTGCAGCCAGCCAGCAGCCTGTTCATTTCCTTTAACAAAAGCCACAGTTCATGACTGTAACCTTCCCAAAGTCACTCACTCACAGGCTTGGCACAAGCACTTACAAGCATGACTAATTTTACAGTTGGAACACTGCACAAAGGGGAGATGGGAGCCAGAAGTGTGGAAAGCCATCCACCACCCTCCTGCCCAAATCTGGACATGAGAAAAGGCAGCGGCGCGCAGACAAGCCAAGTCTTTGTCTGCTTTTGTTCCTACAGCACACGCCAGCGCCGCTACAAAACAGCTGCAAGCTGGAAGGGGACTCAGTGCATTCACATTCATCTGCTCGGGCAGGAGTCAGGCCAGGAGCACTCACTCATTCCTGGCTATTTAATAGCTGCATCCGGGCAATTAGAGAAAACTGAAAATCAGTGGTGGGCTTGAATGTGCGCTGGCTCCCTCTTTATAAAGGGAATAGTAAAATAAATCAATTAAGGAGTGGATGTGCCACGCTAAGTTTCTAAGCCATAAACTACAACATTTTCACTTGGTACAGCTGGTTTTTAATTTTACAGTGTTTCTTCTAATGGCTGCAGGGATACTCTAAAGCCTAAGTAGAGAGCCTTCTTACTAGTACGAATGACAACAAGTCCATTGAATGTGTGTGTTAATTGGCAGGTTTGTTGTGATTTCTGTATCACAGGAGGGGGACATGGAGAGATTTATTGCGACCTTCCACTACGGAGGATTGCATCACTGTGAGAAGAGGAGGAAACAAGCAGATGGGGAAGCAATGCTCTGGACAGCATGTGCAAGTGGAGCAGGAATCCTGAGCAGGCCACAGCCAACATGAGAAGGCAGACAACAGAGCCATACTTTACCTCACCACTGCCTTTCCATGATTCTATTCTCAGTAAAAGTTCACAGGAGAGACATCTTAGAAAATCTCCATATTTAGCATCAACGAGAAGCTTCTGGCACACTCCCAAACAGAGAGGTCCCAAGTCACTTCGACCATTCTGAGGACCTTCACAGAAGTATCCCTGGTATCATACTTGAAACCTTTCACAACTTACCTCATCCCTCCTTCCTGTACACCAGACTCATCAAATCTAGATCCAGGCTAGAAACTAAAAAAAGGATTTATTTTCCACTCAGTGTATCTCAGTCAATAGAGTTTAGCACTTTAGAGAGACCGTTCAGGCCTAAACTGAAATACAGCCAGCTAAGCTGGTTCGGCTGTGAGCAAGCAAACACCATGAGGATTTTCCCATTGTGTTGTTGAGAAAACACAGAGGAAGAGCTGCTCAGGCAGGACCTTCCCTGTTGCTCCTATAATACCGTCTCGCTGGCAGCATAAATCAAATCTCCAGCAGGCAATTCAGTGCCTTGAACTGACTCGCTCATGGCCTCACTAGCCATGGGCAATCCTTTCCTTGTGCCCTGGCTGGCAGCAGGGTGCACCTGCACAGAAGGAAAGGTCTGGCCACTCTCTGCGGTCTTTTTGCCAAAGGGCAGAATCCCAGAACCTGAGTTTACAGCAGAAGAAACCAACGTAACCCCACACAGCACTGGGGTTAACTTTGCTGTGCAGAGGGAATCGATGCCCAATGCTCTGCCACAAGACTTTTTAAGTGTCTGTTGGAAAGGCAAGGTGAGATAGTATGACCAATATCTGTTGTGTTCCACTGGAATTGCTCTGAGAGGCTGAGACTACAAGCAAGAGTTACACTAAGAGAATCTGTAGGAAAAAGTTCTTTAGATTTTGTATTTTAATTTCATTACTTTATATTCTTTTATAATTTTATCAGTAATGACCATAATTCTTGCTACACTTAGACTAAAAATCTTCAAAATGCTCTGGGATAGACAGCCTCAAGTGTAGAGCGTAAACACACTGTTTCCTTTAATAACAAAACATTGGTATTTTTCCCAAAATATAGCAAACAGAAGCAGAGAATGACAAAACGCAGATTATAATCTCTTCTGGTTCAAATGCCCTGATGCCCTGGTGCCCTGATGCCCTGAGACTGTTAATGTCATTTTCTATGCTTTGGCATCTTTGTACCCTTGGCACCTCCCTTTGGAAGAAGTAATTATCTTCGTTATCTGTTTGCCACAAAATCAGCCTCCCTGAAAGAGAACACCTGGTATTTGGTAACTTCTGCCCACAAGTTTTTCCACAGGGTTCTGGTTAGGCTCAGTAAATGCTGCGTTTATCAGTCTTTGGCCCTTTTCTGTTGTCCTAATTGGAAGTATGTAATGCTCAGTATTGTTTATGTTTTGCTCCACTACAGTCAGTGAGAGTTTCACCACCACTTACAAAAGGAGTCAAGTTACATATGTGATAACATACCAGCCCTAATTGTACTCCTCCATCAGCTGCCATCTTTTATAATTATTTCTTAATCTCAGTTACATCATTTTAATGACTTTGGGGTCATAATTTTGAGACTGATGACAATCATATTTAGGTTTTTCTTGGTTCTTTGAGTGACTCAGCCAACTTCCTAAGAGCACCCCTTAACACCCACCCAGCTTTGATCCTATCAATACTTGGCTTCAATTCCACTTTCCTCATTACAGCTCAACTAACTGGGCTATGCACTTTGTCCCTCAAGTGAAGATGGCTCCCAAACTGAACCCTGTATCTCAGTGCATCGTTCCAGTTTGTACCTGGTGAGTAGCCCTGGGGAAGAAACAGAAAGTGGCAGATATGACCTATTGGCTGGTGTTTAGGCAAGTAGAGATGTTTAATTAGTGGATTAACTGGCAGACTCACAGTCAGCCCGCATACACTGCACTGCCTTAGCAGCACAGGGCTGCCCAGGTTCCCTGTCTTATCTCCCTTCCCTGTGGTGAACCCATCCCACACAGCAGCACTTCCACTCCTAACTCTTATTTTGTCAAAGATTGTGCATTTCCACTGACATTAGGAGAGCACTTTTGATCTCAAATGGTTCCCTAATTTTCAAAGGACATGGGAAGAAGGCTAAGATTACAAAGTGAATCAAAACAAATTACAAGATGCTGGTATTGATGTTAAGTCTACAAACAGGTTACAATGCAGACATCTCTGTCTTTGCCAGAGAAAGCTTCCCCCTACACAAAGTTTGCTATATTGTACTGACAAACTGCTCCTTTCCCAGCAAAATACCTCTGGCACTAGTGCAATAAAATCACTCCCTTATTCCTCTTACAAATGAAAGAAGTCGCATGGATGAAAACATAGTTTTGTCATTATAAAAATGCTGGCACCAGGAGAGTCTGTAGCACAGTCTAAAACATCACCAGGACACATGTGTAGAATAAACTTGTCCCACAGTTATCTAATCCCTAACTTGGCTAAGAGGCAGCTGAAAAATATGGTCTCAGCACCAGCAGTTTTACCTGCAGGCCTTAATAACAGGGTGTCAACTTAAATATCAACCAGCTGGTTTTATTGTTTTCTGTGAACTGGATTAGTGAAAAAAACCCCATGTATAAAGCTATCAGTTTAAAAAAACAAAGATGACACAAATATAATTTTAGATTATTAGTTATACTTCATCCATAACATTCTTCTTTGCTAGTGAAATCAGACTTCATGGAGCTCTTCTTGATTCATATTTTATGAGCTGTAGTAATCATTCTCTTCAAAACATTGCTCATAGATGTGTTGCCTTTGTCTTGTAAAAGCTGGTTCCTTTGTAGCAATGGAAAAGAAAGAAATGTTTTCAGTATTAAACTACACTCCTGGGTATAGTTATGCTCTACCGCAATTTTCAAATGTTAAAGTGATAAATCCAGTGAAGTGGAAAGATTTCAGTGGGATCACCTACCTCCTTCAACAAGTAGCTTGACTAGTAGGAGAGAAAGGAAGAAATCAGGCTAACAAGATGACATTTTATTACCTACTGAAAACTGTCCACTTAAGAAAGGTACCTGAGCACTGGTTCTCTTCAGAGGAAAAAAAAAAAAAAGTTAGTTTCCCTTACGTGTGCCTAGTTGGAACACACTGAAAAGAAGTCTTTCTTCAATGTGTACAGAAGGACCTTGCACGGCTCTTTTTGATGAGAGACCAATGGTAAAGAGGAGGTCTTGTGAAAAAGCACTATGAATGTTCTGGAAATGCCATTACTGTGACCTTGCGAACACAGAACTGGACGAACAAGCAAGGATCTGAATTTCCACAGGACTGGGAACCTAAAGCCTCAATCAAGAGTTCGGTGCCGTCTGATAAATCCTCAGTAAATTCCTCGGTGGCTACCTAGCTTTAAAATCTGCCTTAGTCATAAACTGTGGGAGTTAAAACATAAAATACGATGCTAAAGCCAGAGGGTAATAGAAAGGTTGGAAACCCAATGGAAAGAATAATGCGAAAAAATCAAAAGTGCAAAAACCAAGTAAATTAAGCATAACAGGATGGAGAGATATACAGGATATATAGCATGCTTACACATACCTGAAAAAGAAGCAAGAAGAGACACTTATAGTCTGAAGA
>VXBO01003698.1:1519-13006 GCA_013400135.1 Rhinoptilus africanus | reverse complement strand
AGTTCTGGTAAATTATATGTTTTCCTATGTGGATAAATCTTTATAGTATAGCTTTATTGTTATTATTTATTAATTTTATTATTATCATTATCATCATTATTGTTATTGTTATTATTACACTCTATTGTTGAAATGCTTATTTTACCAAAAGCCAATAGGCATTTTCTGGCCTATGATGACAGACTATGCAAGACCACTGATGGGCTACAGTGAACAAAGCCAAAGTGCCTGAGAGGTATTTCCAGGATAGACCTGGAAAACTCCTTTAGTAATTAGAGATTGAATGATAGCTCTCCAAGGACACTCTCTCAGCTTCTGCAGCTTTCAGTCTCCAGATTGTCAAGTGATCAAATTTGCCCAGTGGCAGAGTAACTAAACTGCACAGACTCTGCCAATGAGCACGGTAAAAATAGTGATCCAGTGCCACGGAGAGGCTCATTCGTATCAGTAAATCTGCTTCTCAGGATTGTACAATGTCTGGAAACAGATTTAATTGACTATGTGTGAAGTAGCATGGGCGGCTGGGCCAAGGAGGAGTACTGAAACAGTCTCCTAGGGACTAAACAAATGGCTGGGCACCAAGGCTCCCAGGATCCTTCTTTGATTCTCCCACTGCCACAATACCTGTCCCAGTCCCTTAGGTCACCATGTTCAAATAAAGTTGGGTACATAAATCCATATTTAGGGATTGACCTGCTTTCTAGAATTGTTCAGCGTTAATTCCCATTTTGATCCCAGCATAGCAGGCCCCCTTTGGCAGAGGAGAGAAATGCACCTTCACCCTAGCAGCTGGGGGTTTCTAAAGGAAGAAATAAATTTAATGAGATAATCAGCAGGAAAATGGCTAGGCATTTTATGTATCAATATTATAAACCAATGCACCATCACTGGATTTTTTTATTATTTCAGATTAAAAAGCAAGGGAGCGTGCAGAATTATCCAAAATGGCAGGACAGTCTAGCAAGTTAACCTGGATAGACATTTCTCCCTACTGCATCTGCATTCCCGTCTGTATCATCATTGTCTTGTATTCAAGCCCGGGTAAACACTATCTTTATTCTTTTATAAACAAATTGTCTTTATTATTTTATTTGTAGTAGGATTGCCAAAGGGAAAAGCGGAAGTTAGAAACTGATGCTATCAGATACCTGGAAGGGATCAGGTATGCACAAAGGAATCTCTCAGTGCTAAGAAATGAAAAGGCAGGTAACATGACGTTTTTTCTAGGCTTGTGGTGCCTTTGGAGTGTAATAAAGGAAATGTTTTCTCAGATTTGCTAATTTTGCATACTCATTATGTTTCAAACTGCATTCTCAGCAGTGGTTGCGTGGTTTTTCAAAAAGTATCTTGCTTCTGGAAATGAAATATGAATGACAAACTGACATCTTAATGAAAATTACCTGCATTTGTTTACAGTTACAAGGCTTTTAAAGTAGACTAATTTGCAGAGACTTGCCAAAACAAGCAGAGAGATACTTATGAAAAGAGTCTGAGGCAAATGGATTGAGAGTGAAAGATCTTCATGAATGTTTTTAATTTCACAAGTTAATTAAACATCTTCTGTGGCTCTACAGGAAGATGCCACTGGACTGACAGGCAAAGAATTCATTTGCAGAAGCCCAAACTGGTCACTATGTGAAACCAGCAGCTGTGGAAAATAGACTAACACATCTAGGTTTTCCTGAGTTGCTACATACCTCTTAGAAGTCACATAAGTCAAGATTTTCAAAAGCTTTCAGGAATTTTGGCTAGGTGGATCCCTAGGTGTCATATCTCGAATACCTTGAAGGACACATTAGGCTCATGTTCAAGGTGTGGCTTACAGGAACTTTGCCAAATCATCTTCTTTAAAGAATATCTTGGTCTGGGTACACACCAGACTGCTAGCTTTTCTGGAGAAGCAGTGTTTTAATGGGACAGAAGTGTTAGTCTGTGTGAGTCACAGCAGATATACTAGGGGGTACAATGGAGACCTTCTAGCTTTCTGGAGTGCTTGCAAATCTAGTGTTACCTGTAAATTTGGTGTTATCAGTTAATAAACTCTACTAATGAGTAACTATGTGGTTACAGAGAAATGCCTATTAAGTCACCTTAAAACTGCAATTAAGTGCTACCACGCTATTTCACATGCATGCATACACTACAGCACATTGAAGTACTATAACTGCATCTTCCACATGCCACTAAACATTTTAAAAATCCAGAACAATAAGCAGGATCTCACAAGGGTGTTAGCATTTTAGTTTAAAAGGCTGCCTGTATGCTTTCATTTTCACAACACAGCTTTCATACCGGTAGTGCTTTCTGAAGGAAATATGCTTTATACAATATAGACCAAATTTTCAGTTGGTTCCTTACTGTCCCGGAAGAGCATTTTAACACAAAAAACTCTCTAGATTTTCAGAGAGATATTATGTGTGTTAATGATCACTTTTCATCCAGTTTTGCAGGTATGCATGTTTTTATGGAAATCATTTTTAAACACCTTAGAATTGAACCAAAGCGCAAACTGCTTTTAAGTTCCATGTACTGAATTAGTCTCTCCTCTACGCAAAGTAAGGCTGTATCAGAAGAGAAAATCAGCCCCCATCTTGTCACTTCTCCTAAAATATGTGTTGTTTCTATTTAAATGTATATCCATCTGCAGTGTCTGAACATTTTTTGTGTTTATTTATTTAGTTTCTTTTGAGAGCATACAAATATTGCTTTTAAACTACTTATTTTCCTTTGAAGTCAAATTGTATTTAGTAGTTTACTTTGTGTAATGATTAGTTTTTTCTTTGGTCTACAAATTACATGGATTCTTATTTACCCATATCTGTCTCTGAGATCCAAATAAAGGTGTAAATAACACATAACACACAATGCACGTAATGCTATAAAGAATATAATAATATGAATAACTATTAGAATCAGGGGCTATCAATAGCTTATCTCACAAAAGGGATCTTTCACTCTCAGTGAAAAGCTTGCATAATTCCTATCCCTCAGTTAAGTGCTCTTGAAAACTTAAGCAGGAAGCAAATTTTCAAAAACCAGCAACTCTGAATAGTGCTTTGCATGATCTATAGTCTTCTGAAGTTAGCAGGATTCTGTCTTATTCCTGTTACTGGGGAACATTTTTGTCCTGATATGCAAGTTTCACGTATGCCTTTACAACTCCAGCCTTTTAAGTGCTCCATATTAGTCATAAAATAAATTTGGCTTCTATACATCCATTACCCTGGAAACCCATTCATTACAGCTTTGTTAGTATTGCATGAGTCTCCATATGGCAGCAGATGTAAAGCTTTTTCCTTTCTATTTCATTGATCCTGTCTTAGCTCCAAGGCATAAGAATTCCTGGGACTCTTTTATGTGAAGTCCCTAAGCATCTTAAAAGGGTAAATTTCTTTTATGGTTCTATCAATTCACATTCACAATTTTAATTCTCTGAGGAAATTTACTACAGATTGGTTTTGACCCAATACTATGGTACTCATGGGGTTCCCCCAGAATAGCACATGAAAATGTCAGTGTATAGGGAATGGAGATTAGCCGTTAATTTCTGAGTAAATTGATGAATTATCCCTGAGGTCTTCCCAGCATCAGAGAAAATAAAAATGGTATTGGCATGAAAATTCCTGTGAGAGTTAAAGTTGTGATGTTCGTGGGTTTTGGGTTTTTTCTTCCTTAAACTAAATAAAGACATTCATCAGTGTCCTGACAAATATTTACATCTTTGTGGTAAGCACATATACAAATCAGCTCAAAAGAACCCCACTCTGAAAAGACAGAAAGGTGACCTGCTCCAAATGAAGTGACCTGCTCCTTATTGGAAGAATCTTTTTATGTCACACAGAAATCTGAATAATTGCTGTGCCCTGAAGAAGTTATCTTTGATACCAGGTGTGTCCCGATATCAGTCAAAAAGGATTAGTTTACATTTACATCAGGCACAAAGAACTGTATCAAGGCAAGGCAAACTTGGTCAACAGGTAGAGCTGGGTAGCCTAGCAGGGTCTGCGCAGCTACACAGACACAAAGAATTTGGCCACCACCAACTGCATTACATGAGACAGGACATCGCTGTTAAACAAACAGGCACTGCAAATCCACCCGCTGTCGTACCGCAGCTCCTCTGCCTACCTCAGCCCTCTTAACATGGTCATCTATCAACATTACAGCCACAACATCCACCTCCAAACACTTGCCTCCTTTGTGAAAAAATGAAAACATATTTATCAATTCTCTGCTACTGAGACCGTGTCACCTTTCAGGCTTTCTGTATCAGGATGTGTGGTCATACCATAACACAAGTATGGTTTGATCTTTGCCAGGAGATGCCCAAAAAGAGAGAGAAATCTGACAAGGAAAATGCAGACAATGTTTAATTGTCAAATTAAATAAAATAACAGACTGAGCAGGAACTTCCTGCAGTTTGAGTGACCATATCTGACTCCTATTGAAATGTAGCAAAAAAATTTAGAAAATTGAGATCATCAAAAGAAGTGGATGTACATCACCAGTACTGCAGTTTTCTCAGGAAAATCACTGTGAGGAAGATACATGGCTGAACAAAGCAAACAGTCTGTCCCCCTGTCCCATTAAGATAAGTAAATAAACAAACAAACCAACCAAACAAACAAATAAACAAATAAAATAATTGGGAGGGAAAAAACCACAAACACATTCCCCCGAGCAGCTAACGATGCTTCAGGCTAATTTGCTAACAATTCAGAATGACATCTTCAACAGTGGTCCATGTTCCCATAATTCTGCTCTCACCCCAGTTTACAGTAAGAGTACATAAAAGTCACTGGAATTTGTGCTTTTGACTGTGAAGCAACAAGAATTAAAACCATGCAGAGATTTTCTACATTTCAAATGTTAGTGTTTCTTAAGCATTTGCTACTAGTGATCATTCAGCTGTTCTGAATCTCTGCTGATGTAACTAAGACCAGAATTGGGTCCAAGAAAATGAAAAATAGAAAATGAAGTCTTTAAGATTTGTGTACTTACTTATGTCATTTTTCAACCCAAATGAAATGAAAGTCTGTTACCAAAAAAAAAAAAAATCCCCCAAAACCAAACCTAAGACATCAGGAATTTTACTGATAATCTGATTTATCTCCTATATACACTTTTGCTCCAATATAAGGGCTTTTCATTTTTATTTTATTGATGTACATATTTAAGCACAACACACTCCTTTTTCAAAGAACTCTTAGACAGCCCAGACTAAATCAGAGAACATGAAAGAACATGATGCAAAATATGAAGCAACTAGGGAAAACTAAAGAGAGATCTCAAGGGCATTACACAGATCAATAGTAGAAAAATTTTTGAAGATCACAAAAAAAATTGAAGTTGTTTACAGGATTTCAAATTAATCTATTCATTATTTATATTCATTATGAAAAACACTACAAAACTCATTTACCAGCAACACAGAGTTCAGTAAATTAACAATACACATATCCATTTCAGGACACATAGCTGATAATGTTGTTCGTGAAATTATGTAAACTTTATTTTTTGTCAGGCAACAGCTTCTGATAAATAATTTGGAAAGTAATATTTTTAATGAAAATCTATCTCTCCTTATAGTACATTCTACAAATTGCATACTTTACAAATGTAAAAGATAACTATGTTCATAAAGCCAAGATTTAGTCTATGCAACAGATTTTAGACACTCTGAGATACAAACAGTGTATCCCCAGCTCATACTGTACATTCATGTTTCAGCACATACCCTGTCCCTATGGACTGGCAGAAGAAGATTCAGAAAAAAGATTCAGGAGGAAGAGAAAAGCTTCCAGTTTGACGTGCTTAAAGCTGAACAATCAGTGCTTAATATAACATGATCAGTGTTTGCAACATACCTGAGTGTTGGTTAAAAAGCTTTAGTAACTAATTTATGAAAGAATGAATGTATTTTTTCAAACACAACTAAATACATATAAGATCTGTGGCACTTGGTGCACAACACAGTACTAATTCTGTGAATGCTGTGAAATTCTTTTATTACAGCAACCAGGTCTGGTGGATGTGAGTGATTGACACCTTTCAGATCAGTGGTCTCCAAACTTTTTTGATCCTACACCCCTATTAGTAAAATGGTTTTGAGCACACACACAGAGTATCCAAGTATTTATTTATAAATTATATACATGTTTTACTGAAGTTCTAATATTTTCTTCCTGCACTCCAAGGGATCATCTCATGTATCCCCCTTTGAAGACCACTGATTTAGATGTTCTAAGTAACTTAAACATTTGCAGTTCTTTGGATGACACAAACACCTGGGCTTCTTCCTTGCAGTGTTGCAGAAAGCATGACACTCTGGTGAGATGTGCTACAGACCACCGATCAGGGTAAGAAAGCAGATGAAGATTTCTCTGAACCACCTGAGAGAGTCTCCGCGTCACAGACCCCCGTCCTCATGTGTAAATTTAATGTGTCAGGACACCAGCCATTCAGGAGATTGCTGGAGGGTGTGAAGGATAACTTTTTGTTACACAGGCACTGGATGGGCCAAGCAGGGCCAAAGGACAGTAGGTGATGTTGCAGTGACCGTGTTGACTGGAGTCAAATTCCTGAGGGAGTGAGGGAGGAAGGAAAGTAGCAGAGCACAGACCTTGGGCTTCAGGAGAGCAAACTTTGGGTCGTTCAAGGAACTGGTAGGTGGGAAACCATGGGAGTCAACTCTGAAGGAAAAAGGATCCCAGTAAACTTGGTCAGCCTTTGAGGAGAGCATCCTCAAGCACAAGAACAGTTCACCTCTACACTCAGGAAACAAGGTAGACGTATCAGGAAGCCAGCCTGGCAAAACAGGAAACCCATGATAGAGCTCCAACACAATAAAGGCAGCATACAGAGAATGGAAGCAGAGGCAGCCTAGAAAGGGAAAATCAAGAAACATTGCCCGGCCATGTAGGGACTGTATTAGGGAAGCCAAAGCTCATCTGGAGTTGAGACTTGACAAGAACATCAAAAGCAACAAGAAGACCTTCGACTATCACATCAGTAGTAAAAGAATGAGCAGAGAAAATACATAGTTGCTGATGAATGGAGTGGATGACTTAGTCACAGCAGATACAGAAAAGGTTGAGGTACTCAGAGCATTAAATTCAAGAAGTCTGTGCATAAATTCCATTTCAGTAAAGCTGTGTAAGTGCAATTAAAGCAGACCTTTTCCCGAATAGAAAGAGGAAAGTTCATTAAAATTGGTATTCACAAATGTGTCCTTGAAAACATCATATAAAGATTTGCCATCAGACCTTCCTATTCTGTAATCGTGCAAATAATGATTCCTTGTCTTTCAAACTCTCCACTGCAATAATAATAATAATTACCGTTATTATCTAGTTGTACCTAGGAACAGGAGCTGTATCTAGGAACATAATACATTAAGTAGTATACAAATACAGAAAAAGAGAGCCACTGACCAAAGAACTTGTACTCCAGTCACTCTCTGCATCTCTTCTACTGCCTGCACTGAAGATGAGACTGTCAGAGTGTGTGTCATTACTTGAATGTCAGTATTACAGAAGAAAATAGGGTGAGAATATACTGCTAGTCTTTTACTGCCCTTTTTAGGTAAAAGCTAAGAACCATGAGGTAGACCAACACATTTTAGAGAAAAAGAATCTGTGGAAAAGATGGGCATTCGCCCTTTTGTGTCAGACTGCTCACTATCTCTAAAAAAACCACATCACCACCAAAATATTTCAGGGGTGCTACAGTTCACTTCAAACCTCTCCAGAGGGCAGCTGCCCTTCACCAGGTGGGAAGACTGCTTGTTCCGAGGAGTGCCCAGAACCCTGCTC
The DNA here is from genome assembly GCA_013400135.1 of Rhinoptilus africanus. NCBI lineage: Eukaryota > Metazoa > Chordata > Aves > Charadriiformes > Glareolidae > Rhinoptilus > Rhinoptilus africanus. Next base: position 5,192 of record VXBO01003698.1, on the reverse strand, counting down.
CATACCCTGTCACCCTGGATTCACAAACTTGATACCTACTGCCTCCTTCCCCTGCCAGGGTCCAGGTGCCTACACCCTGGAACAATTCACTAAATACAACCAGGAACAACAGCTGTAAGACAGTGGAAGGTGCATACTTCTGCTCTACCTATTGACTTACAATGAGGATGTTCACCTGAAAAGACTTGTTTAAAACCCACTCTCTCTCGCCTGCTTCCTCAGAAGTGCAGCTTACCTGTGATGCCACTGAGCAGACCAATGTGAGGTGCAAAATCATCTCCTTCTTCTGAGGCTGTGGTTCCTAAGGATGTAAGTATCCTTTGCCTCTCCAGGTAAAATGTTGAGGCTGCCCTGGGAGTGGTCTCCCTTTATAGGTCTCTGATACTCTAGTCATCCTAAGTTAGAAAAGATCTCCAAAGCAGCTTGCATAAACCTCACAGTATTCTTGAAAGTATCGAGCTCTTAAAGGATAAGGCAATCTCCAAAAGAGGGAGTAGAATTAGCTCTTTAGCACTGAATTAAGAAAAACGTGTGGCTACTNTTTTTTTTGGTAAAAAGTATGTGAGTGTTTGCTCTGAGGGAGAAGGAGAGTGTGATCAGCCAACTGGCAATGAAATCATAATCAGCAATTTAAATTGAAAGTTCTCTTCTGTCTTGGGGCAATGATGCTGCATTTTTGCTTTTGATCTCACAAGACACCTGGGTCTTGTAGGTACATTTATGTCAAATAAGAACAAAAAACCCAATAAAATTATATTTTAAGGGCCACCTATTTTCTCTAAGATACTACATAGTGGGAGTGTGTCCCAGTGACTCCAAGTCAAACAGATGGTCCTGGAAGTCTTAGAGTTGAAGTTACAAATCTCTGGTGAATATGCATAGGGCCACAGAGGCAATTTTTCTGTGGCTTGGGAAACCGGAGGGATTCCTAGCTCTGCAGAACCCCATGAAAAATGTGATACTCTTACATATTATTGCACTCTCCTGGCCTGAGATTTGCAGGAAAAATACTGCCTTTCTAAAACTGCTTATATACAGAAGTTAATAACCATGAGAAGAGCACGTAGGCAAAGAACCTTAGCAGGGAATTCTGCCCATTTCCCATTCCTCTGGGGCTCCTTATCTTTGAGACAAACTTTGTCTGTTGACATACCTCTTGAAAAATTACTCTGCTTTTTGAGATTTACTTTGGAAAAAGCCAGAAAGGCTAATGGCTTTCAGTTGAAACAGTTCTGTCATCATTCTCTGCCCTGCCGCTGTAAAGGAGGTCGAAATTACTCTCCAGGGCTACTAGTAGACCAACTTTTATTTTTACAATGAGATTTGCTGTCATCTTCAGTTTTGGTTCTGGTCATAAATCTCTACAAAGGGAAAATAATACAAAACTCAACTTCTTTTTCCAGTTTTCCCCTCAAAGTGATAAAGTTATTCAACTCTCAGAGAGCATCTTGAGAGCAGTGTTCTCAGAAGATTTCCCTTCTATGTGATAAATCAGGAAGCTGTAATTAAGTGTTTTCTTGTAATAGTCGAAACTATATTGTACTAGCAAGTAGGAACTACCAGCCCAAACATCGCAGGTGACAGAGGTGTTATTCCAAACACGGGTTCCACAGCACAGCAGCAGCCTTCTGCAGCAAGCAGAGTGCCCTTTGTAACTGCAGAGGGTGTTACACTTGCAGCACTGGGCAATTCCATTCACCTGAAGCTTTTAGGTCTCAAGAGACATCCCTCTGACAAAGAAGGAAAAAGACCTTTTGAAGACACATCAGGCAAAAAAAAGACTTTCTAATGATTTCTGCGGTGTATTTCCCATAGAGCCATATGCTCCAATTCTAGCATTTTTATTCAGATTAAGTGGTTTAGAGGCCCATAAATATATGCCCCTATATACTCTTTCCCTAGAATATCACTAGGACATGGAAGAAACCGCATTTAAGAAAAGTTTAATTACTCCAAACACTTTTCTAAAGCAACTTTGAATTTTACAGCTGAAGATGTTCTATCCTTAAGAAAAGCATATCATGGTTGTGTGAATCCATGTATTTTCCACTTCCCAGGAACACTGCCTTAAAAAAATAATCATCCTTAGTTTTCTATGACAAAGCAACTAATTGTCTTTCTATACCTGCTAACAGTGTTTTGAAGCCATCAGGTACCCTGTGTTGCTGTTGGAGTGAGAAGGGTGTCTAAAATAACAAGCTTTATTCGCTTCCATTTGATTTCTTTCTCTTCCCACACTACCCAGGCTTGCATGACCTTCTAATCCCCTCTCTCCACAGTGATGCAACCTTTCCTTCCCTCTTGCCCACCTAGGTCAGTGACACATCCTCTGAATATAACAGCTCCATCAACACCCAGTAGACATGAGGTCTACTTATTGTACCTATCACATCTTCGAACACAGCGCATGCAGAAGTACAGAAATATTTAATCTTGAGATTCAATGACCCACAAATTTGCAAAACTGAATGCAAATCAAGGTCTGGTCTTCAGGTCCTCCCTGTGCTTCTATGTGGTGATAGCCAATAGATAGTAATAAGTCCTCAGAAAGTTGTGTTTTCAGTTAGAAAATACCTGAGCCTGTGAGAAGTGCAGCAAAGCCCCTGACAGGTGAGGACACAGGGCAGAACAAGCCTGCTGGATATGGGCCACAGCCCACCACCGAGCCCTGAAACCCCTCTACTCTGCCCTGGTGAGATCCCACCTGGAGTACTGCATCCACCACTGGGGCCTCCAAGTGTAAGAAGGACATGGACCTGTTGGAGTGGAGGGACACAAAGGTGATCCGAGGGCTGGACCAGCTCTCCTATGAGGACAAGCTGAGAGAGCTGGGGTTGTTCAGCCTGGAGAGGGTTCCAGGCAGACCTTATAGCAGCCTTCCAGTGCCTGAAGGGGGCCTGCAAGAAAGCTTGGGAGCGAACTTTTACAGTGACATGTAGTGATAGGATGAGGGGTAGTGATTTTTAACTGCAAGACGGCAGATTTAGACTAGAATCGGGAAGAAAGTTTTCACTCTGAGGGTGGTGAGGCAGTGGCACATGTTGCCCAGGGAAGCTGTGGATGCCCTATCCCTGGAGGTGTTCAAGGCCAGGCTGGATGTGGCTTTGAGCAGCCTGCTCTGGTGGGAGGTGTCCCTGCCCAGGGCAGGGGGTTGGAACTGGGTGATCTTTAAGGTGCCTTCTAACCCGAACCATTCTATGATTCTATGAAACGTACGTGTTTCAGGCTGACACCTTTGCATACCACCCTGACTATTTTGCAGAGTGCATTTTACAAACACGCAAAAATAAAATCAAATCCGTAACTCTCGATCAGCGCGGCTCGCGGGGCCACCCCCGCCGCGCTGCCATGCAGCAGACGGAAACCCCAACTCAGGCTGCCCGGCCGGCACCCCCAGCCCCCCCAGGCCGCTCTCTCACCGCCGCACCGCGCCTGGGCTGCGGCAGCCCCCGCGGAGCCGCCCGGTGCTTCCGCGCCGTGGGCCGGGCACGGCTGAACGGCCCAGGCACTGCGGGCGGGCGGAGGGGGCGCTCAGGGAGAGCCCCTTCAGCGCCCGCGAGCGCCCCGATATCCCCGGAATGCTCCCGGGGCGACGCTGGGACCCGGCGGGGACCGCCCGCTCCGGCGTGGCTCTGTGACGTGGCTCTGTGACGTCTCCCTCCTCCAGCGCCCG
>VXBO01003697.1:240936-262032 GCA_013400135.1 Rhinoptilus africanus | reverse complement strand
ATAACCGATTTAAAAAAAAAAAATAATGCTTCTCTATGCTTTTGCATAGAGCTGGTCTTAAATTGAGCAAAAATTGTTTCCTATTTTCTAAGCTAAATCTAGTTGTTCACATCAGGAGGTTTTTCAGAAAGGTTTCCTGGGGAAATATATAATTAACCATGCCTTTAAGTCAGGGTACAAAATGGATACTTTCTTGAGGTTTCTTCCAGCTTCTCTAAGAATGTTTTACTATTTAGTATCTATTGCTGACCCAGGGGTAAAAGGAATGGTAAAATGGGATAGGTTTTTGAGTGCCGCTTATCAGTGGAGCATTGGAGTGTCTGATCTGAAGAAAAAGGTAAAGTTGATGCAGTTTCATATTGTAAATGTGAAGAAGATGATTGTGTTGTCATAGGGCAATGTTAGTTATTACCTGCAATACAAGTAAATAATAATGTCCTTGAGGAATTGGTGTAAGGAGGGTAGATCAGAACTTTGAAATTTTATTCCTGCTTTAACAGAATCCAAGCGGACTTTAGTAATACTTATTATTTCAACTTTTTTACTGTCCTTTAAATAATAGGCTACACGTTTTTGTGAAAAATATTTTGAATACTTGTAGAGGAAAGTTTGATATAGTATTTTGCTGCTGAGACTTTATTTTTTTTTTTTTTTTTTTAAGGAAAGCTCAGAGACATGTATTCATGGGAATATCAAGCATTTAGCTTTGACTGGAGGGCAGCAATTTTGGAAGCTGAGCTAGAAACCCAATTGAATCTGATCTAAGTTTTTACAGCCTGTCTTACTTAGTTTAGATGTGTTGGATTCTTTGCAGTTTATTGTATGAATTGTTGGGGGAAGCTTTAAATTGAAACTCACTCAGTGCTTTTGTGTCAAAGCCCTTAATATGTTTTGTAAGAGTAAGGAACTACTTTGCTATGTATTTTCCTCATTTTCCCCTCTAACTCTTCTGTATTTGTGCACTTCTCTGGCCTTATTGTCCACAAAGCACTTCAGTGTCTTTTTATGTTTTTAATATACAAAGTGCTTCAGCCATAGAGTTTTAAAAGAATGCTTTCATGTAGCTATTGAAAAAAAAATAATAAATCAGGACACAGCTACTTCATTGGGATGCATCAGCATATCTTTTGAGTGTGGAAAGCTGCCAGAAGGGCATTGCACTGGTACACTGTGCTCTGCGTAAAGTTTACCCTCCATTTCATTTCAAATTGAGGTCAGGATGATGAGGTGTCCTTATGAACGTGTGATTCAGTAACTGAAGCATCATTTTCATCAGCTTACCAAAAATCTTGAAATGATAAGCAACACTTAAATTGTTTGTGGCGAAAATGAGGAATCCCAAAACCCAAAAGCAGAATGCTCTTATATTTTCCAAGCAAAAAACCATGTAGTATTAGTAATAATAATAAAATCTTTCTGATAACACTTTTTTAATTGAACTAGAATTCTTATCACTGAGCATATGAGTACAGAACAACTGATGAAGTAGAGGACATTGACTACATTTGTAGGGTACTTAATATCAGATTTTAGTTCACTTAAAAGTCTGTTTCTGATTGTATGTGAATGTTTCTGGTCGCCAAGTTCTCTACAGGCCCACCTGCATTTGACATGCTCCGCTTCTTTTCTTTTATTTGAAAATAATTTGTCATACATCATTCTTAAAGAATAACCGAGCTGCCTCAGTCTAAAAATATGAATAATTTTTTAAACTGTCCGAAAAAACCTTGCCTATATCCCCTTAGCAAGGTCATAAATTAAGGAGGAACTATAAATATTAAATATGCAGCATATATGAAATCAATGAGGTGACTTCTGATCTAGCAAAGTAAAATGACTTTCTTCAGAAGCTGTTGTACAGGATATACAGAACTTTCAAAGGATGATTTGAGGGTCTTATTAACACAGTCTAATTAACCTCGTTCCTCTACAAGGTGAAGTGTTACGTGCTCTAAGCGAATGATGAAAAGTGTAAGGGAAATATGGAATTGGATCAATTTTCTTTTAATGATAAATAATCCTTCTAGTCTGGCTGGATGAAAGTAAACATATGTGGGTTATAGTTTTGCTTTTGCTGTGTGCCAGGATTCAGCTCAGAGTAAATTCTTCATCAGAGTTATAAACCTTTGAAAATTGCTTTATAATGGAAATGGTGACAGACTATTAACTACAGTAGTATAAATGCATTGATTTATCATACCTAAGTTGCCAAATACATGAAACACTATGTGCTGAATGTGTAGGGAGGAGGCTTCTTTGTAGTTTTAACTAATTAATGACATGATTCATATTAGGTTAAGGTTTCTCAGATGCATGGCCCCTGACACTATTGGACAGGTATCATTCAGGGGCTAAGATATATTTGTACTGTACTGACACTGCAGTCCTGCTCTAATTGCTGTACTGGAAGAGGATCAAGAAGCATTTAACATGATGTGTTTAATCACCACTGCAATTACAGTGCCACTGAAGCAGATATGTTTTCCTACTACCAAGCCATAGAAGCTTTTAAATCATAAAGAATCACTACTAGATATTCTGGCAAACCTTGTTACTGATAAAAATGCAGAATCTGGGATTTTGCAGTCATACTTAATTAGTATCTGTAGTTTAAATGTCTTTAAATATCTAATGCATGCAGACATGCTATATGAAAGCATTTTTTTCTCCAAACTCCTTATTGTTCTATTCTCAAAAGACAACTGAACAACGATTACTTTCAAGAATGGCTATTATTCTGGTGGTGTTTTTCAAGCATTGAGAACATACACCTATACTAGACTCTACTTATTTTAGCCTGGTGCAGCTGTATGATCTTGCTATCGGTGAGCATTTACATTAACAATGCTAGGTCACTATTGCCTTAAAAAGTGTAGGAGACATCCTAATTCAGATAAAACTGATCGTTTTGTATCGCCCTTTGGCACTTGTGTGGTGTTAAGCTAGTATTAGTTTTTGATGTTTCTGGTTTGCGTTTTTTTCTTCCTCTTAAAGTTGGGATGGGGAAGCTAAGAAGTGCCTGACAGTCTGCTGAAAATTGTAAGATTTTGTTACAAAATCTTCATTATTTATGAGGGGTGCCTAAACTCTCTTTACACATGGAAATTTTGTGCATTCAGTGTTCTTGAACATTAAGATTGGCATCTTTAGATTCTGGTAATTCTGATCAACTACTGTGCGTTTAGCAGTCTTTGTACATCTTTGAGATCTATGGCTAGAATTTCAACTTCGTTCTTTAGATTTGGTTTCATATTGATAAAATAATTTACTGGGAGAGGTGCAAGGAAAAACAAACTGCTGATGAAGACAGAGTAGAATATGCATTGATTTGGATGGTCCCTCACAATGGTATGCTCCCACATGACAAGAAAGAAAAGGAATAATGAGTAGTACAGGGCATAAATTTGAGTATGTAACTTTCAGTGCTTTTAGTGGAGCAGGCAAGGCCACACCTTTATAAGAATGTCCTGGAAGTACCATATGAAAATGGAATTAAGGAAGCAATCTCATCAGTTTTATTAATTAGTTACATACCAATGCACAGGATTTGAAGTATGTTATTTTTGATATTTAATGCCTTTTGCTGGCTCTTGCTTTGCATTATGAACCTTTAAACGGAGAGGCAGATGTTGATCTAACTGAAGTTAGGACCTTATGGCTGTCTGCATGCGTCTGAAGGCTCAGAGGTTTCTTTTGCTATGGAGATTTGTATATACAGCAGTGGAAGTAAGGTATGATGGCTTGAATAGCCTCAAATGTGTCTCTTACTTTAATCATTACATGTGATTTATTTATTGCTTAAAATATGCTTAAATACATTATAACTTCCAGGACTTCCCATTTCTGTGTATTTTTCCTCTTTCAAAGTCTCAATGTCATTGCCACTGTTTTCATGGCTGTTGTTAAAGGAGTGGGTTTTTTTCTTTGGCAGTGGAAGCGCTTTTTTTAATACTTACACTTGTTTCAGACTGAGCCCTGTGGAACTGTTGCATGCAATCATTCTGTAGCCTCTGGGGTTTTCCAGCTGGCTTGAAGTGTCCTTTGCCTCTAACTTGCTCTGCCACTTGACCTTCCGAGCTTGCTTCGCCTTGTGCTTTCCAATCTACATAATCATTTTTTGTCACCCTTTAGTTAAATGGTTTCTTTTTGACAGATGGAAGTACCTTCAAATAGGGTTTAACTTTATATTCTTCCTTGGAGATAATATCATTCTATCGGCCTTGATTTATTCATAAATAGGAATGTCTTTCTGAATACCAGCTTCAATTATGTACAAGTGGAGATTGTAAATTATCAGTATAAAACTGGCTTTCTAGGGATATTGTATATACAGAATGTATACTGCAATAATTCCGGATTAGGTGCTGTTAAGCATGAAGCTGACTTTTATGAGGGAATTCTGGGAATTGCCTTAGTATCCCTGGTTAAAAACTGTGATTAGCTATCTAATTCAGAAATATGTCAACTATTCTCAACCTAACTGTGACAGAACGGCATAGAAGTCTTGTGTGTCAGCCTAGAAACTCGCAGTCTAAAACATGCAATTCTCATTGCCAGGACTGACTTTGAATTCTTGCTTTTCTGTGCCTTACTCACCTTTACACTCATGATTTTCCTGTATGTTCCTAGAAATCTGAAATGTATTGCTTTCCCTAGAAGCCACCAGCTCTAAATAGAGTTGGCTGCTGTGACCATCTCTTTCCTCTGAAGTGGAAACAGAGGACTGTGTCATGACCAGGACTGTTTGATATTTCAGAGCTTTGAGTTTTTAAATAAAATTACCTCTAGAAATAAGAGATATTACAGATGTATGATATATTTGAAAAGGCTGTCAGGAGCAAAGAGATTTTATATTTTGGTGTTCCTGCCTGTCAGTATGAGGTTCTGGTGAATGTTGGAGTCCGTAGGAAATAATTAATGTAAAACAGCGATGTGATAACTAAGATTTACAGAGATATGCACGTTTGCTCAATTTTAAGAGTCTGGTGAGAGAGCCCTTACCTGCTGTAAAGAGGAAATCCTAGCGATGAAAGGAGGGATTTGCAGCGTAACAGAGCTGTCAAACATATATTTTACTTGACAGATGTTGACATGATGCTCAGATAATACCTGGTAAATTTGATGTCTGTAAGCTGCTTAATGCATTTTCTTTATAAAGCTTTTGCTCTAATTTGATATTGCACTTTCAAAAGGGACTGATTGTTGATCAACACTGTTACTGTGTCTCTAATAAAAGTGCCATTTGCTTAGTTTTAGTGTAATGTTGATGGATCTGCAGTGACTGACTGTGTAAAAGAAACTAAGACAGAAAAAAAAGCTACTCAGTTTAGATTCTCATCTTAAGTAGCAGCCTCAGACTGACTTGGCTGCCTTGAAAAAGCATATAAAAGGATCAGAGAGAAAGTGATCCTTGAAACTCTAACAGTGAGCTGAAGTTATTTAGCTCACAAGGTCACTTGTCCAATAGCACTGTGCTTTCAGAAATTTTGTGTGCGTGTGTTACGAGTCAATGGCAGCCTTTTTCTTTTTTCACATAGCTGTATGTTGCGTGTGCGCGCGTTTTCCGTTGTTGGTGTGCTGATAAGTAAATATTATATGAGGCTTTGGATTGATATTTAACAGCGGAGATGGTTGATTATACCACTGAAAACATTTATCATTGCCCATTCCAATGTCATCAATATGAACCATCTGAACTCTGCCTTTCTTTTTCTTTGCTGCCCCTGGGGTTTAATGGCTTTGCAGAGAAGCTCCTGCCTGGCATATTGAGCTGCTCCAGAAGGTCTAACCCATAAGCAGTGAGTACTGAACTGCAGCACACTAATGCTGTAGGTGTTGACTCACCATGCTGATTTTAATTGCAGTCTTTTGAAGGTAGATAATCTGTGCAGACTGTCAACGTAGATATTGAATCTTTGAGTATATACCAGTTTGATGATGTATTTGTATGGCTACGAGTGCTGTTCTGCTTTTCTTTTTCTGGGAATTAACTTTTCTCTTGTGCACATACTGTTTGCATTTAAAACTAGCTTTCATGTGTCTGTGGCTCTTGCTATAGCTGGCAAATGCTTATGTCTCCTATCTGCAGTGAACTGTGCTCTTCTAGAATTCTTGAGCCTGATGTAAACCAGCTTTCAAATGTGCATGAACTGAAAAGCATCTGTAATGTTTTGATGTGACTAATACTAAGATATGATTGACCAAGTCTGGATTTATTTTGTTACTGGAAAATCATTCAAAATATCAATTTGCAAACTCTGGGGGGTAAAAATAATCTATAATTCTGATAGGTGTGTTCATTTATGATATAATTGCTTTGAAGAAATTTTCAAAATTTTTGTCTCAACATGATAAGCAGGTTTGAATTTTATAATTTGTATTTGTAAGATGCAGATCTCATCTCAAAATTCCATCCACGTTGGGCTGGAAATAGAAAACAACTGTTTTGGTAGTCTCAATTGGTTATGTGTATGCATATTTCTAAAGTTGCAATTAATTTGGCTAAATTAGATGGTCCAGCTAGAGGCTTCACTCAGGAGGCAAAAAGGTCTTGTGGGCACGGACAGTTTTGTTACAACCTTGCCTGTCGGTATGTACTTTCAGACCTGCTGAGGATGGTGTTCATGCTTATATGTAATGGTGGAGATGATTCAGGAATGCTGAACAAATCAACTATTGATTGGGCAACGTCTTGACTCTTAGAGAGCTTTTGAGAATATTCTCCAGCTCACTTCGTANAACTATTGATTGGGCAACGTGGACAGAAACTGGGTTGCTCTTACCTAAAGACATCTTGACACTTAGAGAGCTTTTGAGAATATTCTCCAGCTCACTTCGTAAAGGAGATGTTGTCATGTTAGAAGAGAACTTTTCGTAAACTAGGAGAAACTTGTTCTCTCATAGTATATAGCTTTGGGTAGTTTCATGGTAGCCCTAGAGAGGTCTATAACCTTAATTTTTATTTTTTTTATTTTGGTGAGCCTACTGACTTTCTTTATGAGGGTAAATACTTGTGGCATAATTGCACAAACACTTTGGAGACATCTGGGAGGCTTAAGATATTGCTGTCATCCTCCAGCTGTTTTTCTCTCAGCTGAAGGTTGCTGCCCTCGAAGTTGAGCCGCGCTAATGGATCATATGAACTATCCTAGTCCATCTCAGTGCAAAGTCAGCCAGGTTATTTTAAATTACTGCTGGATGCAGCTGAGGGTAGAAATGAACAGCTTGAGGTAATAACTTCTTAAGCCATTCCAGCTAGACTTCCAAGAGCACATCTGTTTGTGTCCTTATAAGTGCAATACTTTAATCTCGCCATTGCTGTACTGTATTCAGGATTTGTCAGGACTGCAGAGCTGTTGCCAAGGGGAGTCTAATATTCAAGTGGAATGTACGGGCTCTTCCTGTCTATCATTATTATCATATTGCAATAAAAGGATCCGAATGATGAGCATGCAACATACACATTTAATGGTAAAGTAAGCTTATTTTCATATATGAGGTAAATGTGTGAAAGACATGCTTTAGAAGCTCTTTAAATTGGAGATGGCCATATGAAGTCTCTCTCCCCGACTGTGTTCCTAGTTCAGCCACTTCTAGCCACTTACCTTTGATTCCTAGACATTTAAGTTCTTAAGCCTCTCTATACCCTTGCTTTGTTCCCTAGAAAAGTTCCCTGTACTGATAAGTATAATGAATTTTTTAGCTCTTTTTTTTTTTTTATTTTTGCCTCAGGTCCAGCAAGACTATGAATCTCTGTTCCAAATGCTTTGCGGGTAAGTGCAGTAAAAGGTTTTGTGTTTTTGTTAGATTATCGAAACCACATTGTTGGCATCTCTTTTAGGATTTGTGCGTGGGTTTCTCTTCCTTCAGTGTGTATATGTAATCAAATTTTCCTCGCTTTAGTGCTTCAATTATTTGTTAATCAGGAACCTCTTGTGTACATGTACCAATCAAACCTTGTTCTTGAAGTTCATGGAATTCTGGAAAACCCTTGAACTACAGAGCTCTGCTGTCAGCACAGCTCCTATACAGATGATGTGGCTTTCAAAATGCATGTCTGAATTGTAACTTGGAATTTTGTAGGATTTATTTGGCAATAACCTCTGAAATATGGTATAGATAAAAAATGAAAAGGAAAAGTTGGTATAGAACACTTCTTTTTCCATTTCTTTTTAACTTACATTAAATCAACATTAAATCATCAGTAGGTCATTGATACTCTAATTCTTATTAATACATGTTATTTTCTTATTGCAAGGTCATTGTCACTGTGTAAAATATTAGGAATTGATATTGACCTTTTTGTGTTAGCATCTTCTAGCTTTGCCTTTCTGATTTTTTTTTTGTATTATTTAATATTGTAAAGTTATTTTTAATTGTAATTAAAGTGCTATCATAGTCAATGATTTTTAATTTCTCTTGGGGCAACATACAATATTTGGGAGTTCGGATTTTTATTTTTTTTAAATTTCAATCATTGCCTTGTCTAAGAAACATTACTTTAAAATTGAGCTTGCAGAATTTTTTTTAAGGTCATTGGTTTCCAAGGCAATATCATAGAATCTTTGAAAATTAAGGCAAAATCTACCAAAAAATTTTAAAGGTTTTTCTTTTATTTTTTTTATCAAAAAATAAATTTTGACTTGTAGATTTCAGATCTTGGGTTCAGTATCACTTCATTAAACAAGCACATGGCAAATAAAGATTGTCAAAAGTGGTTCAGCAAAATCATGCATGTATTTCTCTGACTCTTTTCCAAAGCTATGTATCACTGGGAAGGGTATATTGGAGAAAGTGCAAGTCCTTTCTTGTACTCCTTCTCTATTGGCCACAGTCAGAAACAAGCTACTAGGTCTTTGATTTGACTCAGTACAAATGTTATGTTCGTTTGTGGCCTACCAGTATCTTAAAGGGGCCTACAAGAAAGCTGGTGAGGGACTTTTTAGGATGTCAGGTAATGATAGGACTAGGGGGAATGGAATAAAACTAGAGATGGATCGTTTCAGAGTAGGCGTTAGGAAGAATTTCTTCACCATGAGGGTGGTGAGACACTGGAATGGGTTGCCCAGAGAGGTGGTGGGAGCCCCATCCCTGGAAGATTTTAAGGCCAGGCTGGATGGGGCTCTGAGCAACCTGATCTAGTGGGAGGTGTCCCTGCCCATGGCAGGGGGTTGGAACTAGGTGATCTTTAAGGTCCCTTCCAAACCTGACAATTCTATGATATTAACACAGTAAACAACTTCTGTTTGTGTACTACAGGAATGTGGACTTTCAGATTCTGAACTATCAAAATGGCCCATCGCTCATATTCTGATAATAGAGTACCCAAAACCTCACAGCCAGCAGACTAGGCATTAAGCAAAGCCTTATTTTGGTTTTACTATTGTTTCTTGTTGTTGTTGTTTTGTTTGTTTGTTTTTAAGAAGAAACATTCTTGGCTTCCACTCTGTAATTCTCCTGAAATGCCATTGCCCCTGATCAAGTTAATTTTTTCTGTTGTAAAAATAAAAGGTGATATCTAAATATTTTGTGACTTTTTGGGGATCTTAACTTTTGAAAATTTTCAAGGCTTTCCTTACAGCCTGTTTATTTTAATGACATAAGACTTTGAAGGGTGAGTAACTTCAAAAGCTACTGGTAGTTGGAACAAAACCAAGTAGTGTGGAAAAAAGTAAATTCACTTTATTGTTTTAGATCTTAACTATGGTTCCTTCAACAGGTAGCATTGAAATAACCAGTTCTGTCTGAGTAGTAACCCAAAAGTTCTTCATGTCATCATTCCAACATAACAGTCTTTTTTTTTTCTTTCCTTTTTTCGTGATGTTGCTGAAATGTTTTAAGCATATTTTTATACTGAGTTTCCAGCCACAGTATTGAAAGAGAAAGACGTATACTCTTGTTTCTGTAAATTCAACAATGACAGATAGCAAGATTTTAGGCAAATAAGCTATTGAAATATGTTGTTCACCATTCCAGGCACTCCAAAGATCTAATGTGAAGAAAGCTCGTCTTGTTTCTTTTTTAGCATGGCAAGTTATTTATTCAAATGTATTGAAGCAGATTTGTATGTGAGGGAAAATTGAGAATTATTATTTCTCTTGACCGTCATTTCCTTTCTCTTTTATTTTAGAAAAAAGAAATCCACACAACGAAAAAGGTTAGTAACTTTGTTAAATGACTGGGGTTTTTTTTTTATTTCCAAAGGGAGGGGACAGAATTCAGTCTTCCTATTTTCTTTTTTTTTTTTTAAATTAATTTCAGACACACACAGCAGCAAAGCCCTTTACATTGTGTAAGTTTTACCTTTTTATATAGATCAGGGGAGAAGGGCAACAAGTCAGCAAGAGATTGGTTTACATCGCAATATGAGTTATTATGTGGAACTTCCCTATCTTTACTGTTTTTCAGAACTATGTACATGTTTGTAAATACATGATGATGAGCTCTTTGCTTCTGCCCTTGCTTTCCTTCCCATTCCCTGGGAAAAATGGTCATAGTTGGATCTCTGTGATGTTAATTAGCACAGAAATGGAACAAAGGGCAATTGTCAGGGGCTGTCATTTTGCCTTCTTCTTTGACCAAATTCTTGTGATTTATAAATTTATTGACAAGATAAATTCACTGAATTTTCATTTCCATTTGTCCAAAGATGAAACAACCAGCAAAACCAACCAGACTATGTAGCAGCGAAACTGAATTCTACGTTTTGGCTATCTTTGTAGCTTTGTATCTTTGTGTTTTCTTAAATACGGGAATACTTTGCACAGGTTGTGTTAAGAGATTAAGTTGTTCAACTTTTTATGTCAAGAGTGAGCTGGATACTGCACAGATGCATGTAGCTGTTTGCCTAGAGGAGCCCAATGTTTTGATCTAATTCTAGAAGGTTAACTAAGCTCTTGTCTACAACCACAAATCTGCTGTTCATTTGCCACAGGCTAGTTCTTGGCTTGCATGTAAAGGTTGATAAATACTGGAGAGGAGCTTGAAGTTAGCTATCCTCTTCAGCCCTCTTTGCCTCCTCTTCACCCCATCCGCCTGTTCCAAGAAGGAATACCTAACTTGTTTTATTTAAGCCGTGTAAAAGCAGCAGACTCTGAAATGTTCAAGAGTCTCTCTGAAATCTTTTCAAGTTAATTGTACTTCTGCAAAGTACTTTACAACATTCTGTCTCCAGTTCAATGCTGACCACATGCTATCAATGCCTCAGTCTCCAGATACCATACAAGTGTAATCCTACATATCAAATTACTTCAAATAAATTTGTTCTTCTGATGGTTAAGGCATAGTTGCTTCAGACTTCCTGCACATCCAGAATACAAATGCAGTGAAGCGTGGGGTTTTTTTTGAAAACCAGAATATATGGTAAGTGAAAAAAATGCAAATTATGTCCAGACTATCTCCCTTAGTGACACCACATCTCTTGCTAATACTGCAGCCTCTCTTCTTTCGATATGGTAAACTACGAAATCTGAGTGATTAAAATACAGGACAGTGATGAGTGATATTTTCCAAAAGTACTCTTTATTAATCTGTCTTTACTCCCATTAGGTTTATGGAAGTTTTAATATCAACTTCAGATGGGACCATTGTTTGAGTACTTTTGAAAAGAGACTTTTACAAAGCAGGCTCTTTCAGGCAGGAATTCTACCAACATTCCTGGAAACAACACCTGGTACCTCAAGTACTCAATTTTAATTGAAACCTTTGGGAACAGTCACAGAACAAACTATTACAGATTAAGAACAAATATTTAAATACAGAACACAGTAAAATTAGACTTTCTACTTAAATTACTCCAAGAAATGCAGTCTGCCTTTAATCCATTTCATTGTGAGCCTAGAAAGTTTAATTTAGGTTATAGTGCAATTAGCCTTGGAAAGAGGGATGCAGGAAGTGGATTTCTGCTTGTTGAATAAGGTGTGAAGCTGAAGGTAAGTGTAGCGCTGGGTGATTTGATGGAGAGATGCACTTGGAAAATTGAAAGAATATAAATTAATGATTAGAGTATTCATGGATTTGTGAACAATTTCATAGCCCTTCTGTCTGAAGGTGTAATTGAAACTTCCAGAGGTGGGTGTCCATCTCTTTTCTTAATCCAGTTCTGTAGTGTTTATGTTCATGTTCTGTAAAGCACTAGATCAGCATCACTGAATTTGAGAAAATACTTCAACCATATAACCCAAGAATTCCCTGAATTTTAGGGGCCTCGACTCTTCATTCAATTTTATTTTTAATTTGAAACCATACACATTTTTTGATGTCCCATCTCGAAGAGTAAAAATTACAGATTTTTAATCTCCATCTGTCAAGTAGGAAATTGGTATTGCTGGAACCACATAGGTATTTTCAGTAGTTCTATGCCAGATTATGAAATTTTGTAACTTCAATAGTATCTTTTATTCTCTTGAATTTGAAAGATCTAGGGGGGAAGGGGGAGAAGACACTGGTATAACCTATATATCATCCGATTCCAGAAGTATCAGATTATTCCCTATTCTTTCTGTTTCCTCAACGCACTCAGATGTCTGACTGTAGGGTTATTTCATGTTTTCATGTATCTTAACCTTTCCGCTTTGTTGAGCAGACCTTTATTTTCTCATGCCTAAGTCACACACCGTTTTTGGAGCTTAGAAAACTGGGGGGGGGTTATATGACTCAGAGTCACTTGGAGAACACAATTTCCTCTTCTCTCAGTCTTTGTAAATCCTGGGTGCTGTTTAGAATGCTTGTCTGTCAGTAATAACACCTACTGTAAGCATGAACTGGCAAAAATCGGTGTTCCTGCATGAAGAGATTTTGCTGTTAATCAACTGTTAATTTGATCCTCAGTCAAGCTTTCAGCTTGCTTACTGGAAACCATTTCAACAGTTCCATCTTGCATGTTGCCAGTCCGAATTTTGCTATCTTTGCTGTATCCTGTTGTATGATAAATGATAAATTATGCTTTATTCAACCCTTCTCTTCATGAAGTTTTAATTCCGAAATGAATGGTAAAAAATCTACTGTGTTTGCATTTTCCATATCCTTGCAATTTCTGATGTGAATCCACACGTTTTAGTACTTTGCTAGAAAAGCAGCAAGCATTTTCAAAAGTTTTGGAAACAGCACTAAGTACTAGCTTTCTTTGACTGTACACAAAATGTTGCTTTTTCAGTATGGTATTCCCTTTGCTGGCTCCTAATGGAAAACGGTGCCTCAATTTGTTGCTTCATTAGGCTAGAATTTGTTGTTGTATTCATGTCTGTCTTTGTATTTCTAAGTACATGGACTGCTTGCTACAAAAAACATGCTCACTGACTTGCACTTGAAAGTAGTCAAGCTTCATCTTCAACTTTTGTTGCACAGCCAGGCTTAGAGCTAAATAATTCTTTGGAAAATTGTATAGCCGGTTACAGTGGCAACAAAGATATTTCTAATTTCTAGAGCACCTACTAATAAAGAACTGTAAAATTCCTGGTATAAACACAGATACTGCTTGGCATACATTTAATTTCTTATACTCGGTGCTCAAAGAATTTTTAAAAGGGGAATGCTGGTAGGGAAAAGATGTCTTAGCATTATTAGTAAACTTGAAAAGGTGAGATATATGATGCTAAGCTTGAGAAAGACAATCACCATGTAATGGAATTAAATAAATAAATAAAAAGAATAAATTACTTTAGTTGGGCTTCACTTATTTATCAGTTTGATTTGCACTGATGGCCCCAAAGATTCTTTTTATTCTGTTAGTATGCATTATTCTGTAGCTTTAAAAAATGTAAAGATCTGAGCAATAGTTCTGTTTGGGTTTTTAGAATAGGGCAATATTTTGTGGAAGGATTGTGAAAGGATTTATATGTTTTTAGTTTATTCTTCTTCTCCTAACCTGTCTTAAAAGTTTTGGAGGGGAAATACAAATTAATAGAAAATTAGTTTATTCAAATACAGTTATGTTATCGAAGCTTAGGATAATTGTTCTATTTCTGTCAAAAATAGTACCATCAACCAAATTATCCAGTATAATTATGCTACGTGTTCCTAATACTCAGTATATACAGGAGAATTGAAAATATGGGAGAGAAAGATACCTGAAGCTTTCTAGGCTTGGTGGAGTTTCAAGAATTAAATAGAGGTCACATTTTGCATGAAGTTAGTATAATACTACTTAAGGGGTCCCCTTTTTTTCTCTGTCTAAACTGTCATGGCATGGAAGTTGTGGAGTACAGGGCTCCTGTGTTGCTTTGCGGCAATACTGAGATGATTTTGTTACACAATATCTAGAAAGGCGTTAAAGATGCTGAGTGGAGGACACAGCCCTCATCTGCTTGGGACCTGGCTGTGTGAAGGTGTTGCGTGCACAGCAGTGCAGCGTCGGGTGTTGGTAGGGCCAACGGCTTGGCTGCTAGCTTGATTTGCTCAATTATTTTCTCCTTTTTCCTCCTCCTTCATCTTCTCACATGTAAAATAGTGGGAAGGGTCAAGGACTGATGGAGGATGGACCCATGAAGTACTTTTGTATGATCATTAGTGGAAGAAAGAGAATTTCTTTCACAGGGGGCACTCAAATGTTGTTGTGTATTGAGCTCAGATTTTTTTTTTCTTTTTCTATTTTCTTCTTTCTGGCTACTGCTAACTTCAAATTGGTAGGGCTTTTTCCAGGCACATTTGAAAGTGTCTTTTCACGAACGGAGCCTAGGAAAATTGAATGCCTTTTAATTAAGAAATTTAACATTTTACAGACAGTTAAACCTATCAGCAAACTACCCTGTAGGACATTAGTGGCTGTTTCATTGGATTGCATCTTGCCAAATTCACAGTCTAGTAGTCTGGGGCTCATTTGTTAAAAATATAAATTACACTCAAACAGAAATCCATTCTCAGTACTTGCTACCTGAAAAGCCTGCCCAAATAGTCTTAATTTAATTTTTTCTTCTGTCTTGACAAGACGTTAGTGGTATTTTCCATGTGTTTGGTTTTTTTCTTATGTCAGAGGATTGCCAGTCCCATTGTACAGATTGATCTACAAGCAAAGAAAGGAGCTAAGCCTTTTACTTTTTTTTTGTCTCAGACTTGCATTATTTTTAGTTTTTCATAGCTCTGTTTTCTAGTATGTTTTCTTCTGTATGGTAAAGTCAGTTTCTTTTTATTTTGTTAGTACCTTGTTCACCTTCTAACTCAACCTTTCCAAATGACTCGTTGAAACACCAGCTGTAATTTAGTCTCCTGTGTACAGGTTCTCTGATGTTACAAAAAAATGTTTAGAAATATGACTTAATTGCCATGATGTTTGCACATTGCCAGCATGAAAGCAGAGTCACCTGTTTACAAGATACAACCCACAGCTTTAATTTATTGAAGTTTCTTGTGACTCCATTCTCCTATAAATGCATGCATAAGATAAGAGAGGGAATGTTTTTCTTTTTTTCTCATTTAGCAATTTGCTTGAGTTATAGAAAAGTCTGTGCTCTTTTTTGTGTATTTGCTCGTTTGGAAACCTTCTATAGTTTATAGAGACACTAGTGATTTGTTCCTTAGCCTCCCTGTGGAGTTTGCTCTATATTACAGTCTAATTCCATGTCCATGTCGTGCACTCCCGAGCTGTTAATTTGTACGTTTCGATGCAGTTTGTTTCATCGTGTTTTTGTAATCCAAACTGAATGTAACGAGCTATGTGCTTTGGGGACCCAGCCTTGCCTTGCCAATTAGAACAAGTGGTTACTGAGAGCAAGCATGTTTTAAATAAAACATGGCACCTCTGCGTGGGACCAGCAGCATTCAGGGAATAAAAAAGGATATTTAACTCTTTCTGAAAAGACAGGTCGTTATCAGTAAGCACATATTAGAAACCTTCAACTCATTCCTTTGAGAAATACGGTGCTGATTCATATTTCATCTTGCAAATAAAATTTAGTTTGTCGTTGGAGACATATTACGCAGTACTGTGTGCGGAGTATTTAGAAATACACAAGGATTGCTGTTGACTGCATATTTTCTAGGATTCTAATTGCTAATACCATGTTAAAATAGTAAAGGGCTAGCAGCTAACCTGTCTCTTTCCACTTGTCCTGCTACCCAAGAGACTGAGGTAGGACAGGAAGAATGCCAGCTGGTAAGAGCTAGTTTCAAAATGTATTTTACAAGGGAAGAAATCTAGAAGCAGCTTTGATCAAATGAGTGTACTAAGGTTATGTGCTAGGTGACCGTAAGGAAGGGCTCATTGTTACACTGCCATTTTGAGGGAACTGGGAAAAGGTACCTCTTTGACCATCAATATTTGTGATTGTTGCAGAAATTATCTGGCATTCTACTGGTCTTTACACTAACTGAACTTCCTGGTGAATTCATGCTAGACCCAACAACTGTTTTAGAAGTCTAATATGCATTTCTTTCTTGCATTCAGCCCCATCACTTTCTCCCCTCTCCCCTATTTTTCACTCTTAACTTGCACGTTCTATGTGCTTCTGCATCCCTTCTTCAAAGGGAAGAAGTTACTGTCCACCAACAACCTTCAGCTACAGACTCTGAGGAAGGATTTAGGCGAACAGTCATGGCAACTGACTCAGACAATATTTCATCAATCCTTGCATACACAAACACGGCAAGACCAAGAAAAACCTCTTTTGTGAAAACCTTTTAGCTCAGTACCTAGCTGCAAGGGAACTGTAGCTGTTCACTGTGGTGATTTAAGCTGTTAGGTAAGCAGGTGTACAGAACAAACGTGATCTGGATAACAGAACAAAATGTAACGGGTGACTTTTCAATTGCTGTCCATTTTATGTGAAAGGAATGTGATCTAGCAGCTAGACAGTTAGCTAGGAACTCGAGACCAAAGAGCAGTTCTTTGTCATAGTAGGCAAGTCGGGTTTTTTGTCTTCCACTTCTGTTCCTCATGAGAGATGATAATATTTCCCTGCTTTACTGGAATGCTTGTGAAGATAAAATATATATGACGTTCAGTACAGTAACAGTGGTCATCTACAGAAATGAGATAAATCTAAAGCCCTATCTTGGGAAACAAAAGGTTGTTTTGAGAAACTATATCTGTACTTTCCTCTTCTAAATTAGCTTGAAGTAAGCATACCATTAGCACATATTAGATTAAAATGCAAATCAGCTGTCTTCAAAGTCAGTCAGGACCCTCAGGCTAAGTAAATTGCCCAAACTCTGGGATAGAAACTTGATCTTTTGGTTGTATGTAATCCAGACTCACGCCCACCCCCCAACTCTAGAATAGTGTTAGTTATAGCCATGAAATTAGTGCAACAAATTAGTGTTAGATCTTACGGAGGAGGAAGACAGTCTTATTTCACAGAATCTGTAATTAAGTTGATTTTGTCTATTTATGCTTTCACACCCTTATACTCACAAGCCCCAAGATGCATGTCCAAGTAGTCTGGCCAACACCATCTGTGTGCAACATGGAGAACAAGGAGTTCTGGCTATTGGGCCCTCCCTGTGACAACAGGCTGATTTTGGACTTGCAGAATACCCTTGAGGAATGGATGCTGTGAAGGACCTTTTGCCTCTTGGTCCTCGTAAATCCTGGGCCAAATTGTGGAATTTCAGTTCTCTTCTTTTCTACATGTGGCTGTTCTATAGTTGCAGTTCTGTTCTTCATCTTCTTGACTCTTTATCTTTAGTTCAGTTTGTGTCTCAATTTGAATGAAATCACATTGCGTTCTTGGAATTAATGCTTACTATTTCTTTTAAGACTTTTAATGCTGTTTCTTGTGGAGCCTACAAACATTCCAGTCATTCTTCATTCATGTCAGTCTTCATATATCTATTACAAATCTTGTATGTTCTCACAAAGTTAGTCACCAGAGGGCAAACTGCTCATGTAGATTTAGTCAATGCAACTATAACTTTGCCTTTTTTTTTTAAAAAAAATCTATGAATCAGTTTACATGTAGTATTAATTAGATGCAAAGTGAAACGTATGATGACTCTTTTCTTTGAAGGTATAGAGGTTAGTACTTAACGCTGAATGAGAGGGAATTGTTAAAAGTTAACATGCAAACTGTTGGACTAATTTGCAAACTTTGGGGGGAAAAAATTCCCCTTTAGATAAAATTTGATGTGATCACATCAAAATATCATTTAATTATTATTCAGGGAGAATAATAGTAGGTCAAAATAGCTTCCAGCAGGAATCTGGCTTTAACCTTAATCATGAGTGGATGAATCTCCATAACTTAGCTGGTTGTTGAAAATCTTATCCTGAAGATCTCTAAGCCTGTGAGTGTAGATAAGGCCTTTCTTGAAAAGATATCCAAAATAACTGCATCTATAGTAGCTGAGCGTGTAAGATTTTTATACCTTTCCTTTGCAGAAGCATAGACTGTTGACTGAATCTGGCACTGAAGACCTAAGAAACGACAAGGCAGGTTATGGTGCCATAATAAATAATCCAAATTGTGTGTGTGCATTATAACTGTCTTTTAACTGTGCTAAAAGGATAAAAGATTAGCCCAGAAATCTCATGCTTTCTTGTAATCTCCTAGTTTAAATCACAGATCATTAAATATCATCTAGCTAAGATCTGTTTGCTGAAAATGTCTCCTTTAAACAGATACCCTGTCCCGATGCGAAGACACGGGGGGTTCTGCATGCACCACAGGCGCTAGTATGTCTAATGAATAACCTTCCTTATTGTTAAGTAAGAAATAAGGTACACATTTTTAATTGCAACACTATAGGGACGTTTCCACATAACTGTACTCTCATTCATTGTATGGAATAGGAAGCAATATAAGACATTCTGTCATACCCTATATCTTCTTACTACAGCATTTGCATATTGGCCTGAATGGAGAATAATTATTTTCTTTGCATTATTTCTTTAGAGAACTAATTAGCCCCCTAGTGCTTCAAGAAAATAAGTAATTTGCATCTTGACATTTCTGTGAGCTGAGCTGGTGATGTTCTTGTTCACTATACATAGATAAGAATCTAAAGCACAAATGTCAAACATACACAGATATTGGATATCAGCTTTGAGAAGCCTTGGGACTGTAGTCCTTTCTTAGTCTCCCTCCCCCAAAGCATGTAATTTTATGATGCTTTAAAGATTGAAAGTACCTTCTCTACCTTTATGGAACTGTCAAGGGTGTTGCTAGTGGACCCAAGAATACCTATTTGAACATCCTGAAAATAAATATGGGTAGGAGGAACTTACAAAAGTCACTTAGGAATTCCCGGGCAGAGACAGTGGGAAGAATTTAATTCTCTTTGATTTCTCTTCAGAATTTTCCTGGAGGTTAAAATGAAGTCAGAAGTCTAGCAGAAAGGAACTTTGCTTTCTATAAAATTCTGATTGCACGTTTTGAACTTCTTTCTATTCAGTAAGCAAGTTAAGGGTCTACTGAAAGAGAAATCTTGTGATTACTTGCATGTGTTATAGAATCATTTAAAATTAAATAACGAGGTCAGATCACAAGTGAACAAAAATTATTAGTTCAGACATTTCCCAATTTCAGACTGCTTGACTTTTCAAGCTTAGTGTGGGATTTTACCATCCTGTAATGCCCCCCCCCCAATCCTTCTGGCATGAATAAATCCAATTATGTGGAATTGTGACTGTTACTGGGCCAAAGCATTTGTAAACCATGAGTCAGGAGTGTTGGTTCTGAGATGCAATAAGGGTTCAAGTTGGACCCAAATGCTGTCTCAGTTGTGATCAGAAGTATTGAAGCTGAAGGAGCAGTCCAGTGGTAGCCTTCTGTAGAGTCAGCCTTCTGAGATTGCTCTTTTCCTGTTGCAGCAGAAGAGTGAAGTAGCTCTAGTAATGTTCTTCAGAGCATAATGCAAGATTTTTTTCTCTCCTTTGCATTAAGCCTTGTCATGGGACAAATTTGGAGGGAGGCTCTGATTTGTATATTTTTAACTACTAATGTTACCCACAGCATCGCTGTTTCTTACTTGAATAAGTGAACACACAAATTTCATGATGAACAAGGTTAATGAACTTAGTATACAAGGAGGAAACCTTGGAGCTTTCTAAACTTTGTTTTGTATTTACGTATGTTTATATACATTAGCAGTTCAGCAAAATTTGTACCATTTTAATTTGATTTCTGATCCTAAATAACAGAAGCTTTTTATATTTTGTGATTGGGGCATTTCTGCCTAGCTTTCTTGGAAAGGTCCCATATAAATGGCGAGCAAGTTAAGATGTCCTGGGGGGCTGTAAGCGTTAGAAATGACCAAAAGTAAACTTGTGCATCTCTAATACTTCAGGATTGCTCAAAGTGGACTTGGTATTTACTTGCTTCCAGTTAATTTCTCTTTAGCTGAAGTGAAAGTTGTTTGCAGTGAGCTAAATCAACAATAAAAGACACATTGGTTTATTGGTAATTGTATAAGTTACAGGCTTTGCTCTCTTAACCAAAGACGGTGGGTTTTTGCCTTCCGTTTGTTTTTTCGCTCTGTGGAGGTGAATAGCAGAGTCTGGCTCATATCTATGCTGAAAATGAAATATACTGTGTTATCTACCATTGTGTTTTAGTGATGTTTAGTATAGTGTTACTGCTCTTAATAGGCAAGCTTTTGTTCACCTTTGTTGGCATGTCCTGCAGTGCAATATGTGAAGAAATAGAAAGCTGGTCCCAGTGTAGGTGAGTGCACTCTTTCACTATGACATTTTCTGTGCCTCAGCAAAGTCCGTGCATCACTTCAAGTCCTCAGTGGAAATTCCATCTGCTGAAAAGCTTTGAGCAGCAATTTAAAAGCTATATTTTGACAACACTGGCTCCTTTTTTAAAAATTTATTTAATGAGACTCGCTAGTATCTAGAGAAAACTGTGATAGAGATAAATAATCCTAGAAATGCAGAAGCCTATAATTGGTGTTGACATCTACCCAGTAGATAAAGGTAAGTTAATGTTTAGAAATACCTCAAATATTAATCTTTATTCTGCACCATTTCTGTTAGTGTCTGTAATTATCATTTTAAAAGAGTTAAAATTATTGTATAACTGGAGGATTTCTGCTGTAAGGGTTTAATTTAAGATAGACATAGAAGTAACTTGTTTTGATAGTCAGCACATGGAAATCATAGCTGATGCATGACTGCTTCTAATCAGAGGTAACTGGATGGGGTTCCAATATGAATAACTT
>VXBO01003697.1:204395-240885 GCA_013400135.1 Rhinoptilus africanus | reverse complement strand
CAACGAAACTTGGGGGAAAAAAAAAAAAAAGAGTGTCCCTGAATCCAAAATCAAGATAGCTGGCAATATTCTTGAAATCAGTAGATCTGCTGTGGATAGCAGTAGGTCTCCAGTGCATTTCAGGCCATCTTTTTTCTTTTCCCTTCCTTTCTTTCTTTTTCTTTCTTTGGGTCGTGTTGTGCCTCAGTTGAGAGGAAATCTATAGGAATATTCATCAAATGGGTTTAGAAATGCAGAGTGCTGGAAGCTTTTTGTAACGGAATGTGTTTTTCTTAGTCGTAACCAAAAGAGCTTTTTTTGAACTAAAGGTCAGATTTCATGTATTTGTTCCCGCTTGATCTCTCTTTGACAGAATTAAAGCTATTTTGCCCTTGATTTTTAAGATATTTACTGTGAGTTAGTACTGCATAAACATCTGACATCGTGAACAGCTCTGTGTTCTGACCATGCCCTAGTAAATGATGAAAGGAATTTTAAGATATTTATTGGGGCCTTTTCTGTAGGTACAGAATGTCCATTTACAGGAGAGCAGAAGTAATTGTTTTGGTCTTAACTTGAAACTGTTTTCACTTGCACACAGCAAGCAGCAGTAAGTAACTCCCTGTAGAGAAAGAATGGTCAGTTGTGACTCTTTCCATACACACACCTGAGCCTGAGAAATTAAATCGTGCCTTAACCTATAGGGAAAGAAAACTTATAGCTCACTCACTTTTGTCTTCTGAAGATGTTGTCCGTAAGACTTGAAAGTGTATCTCCTTTTAGGAGACTTCAGAAAATAATCAAAGTACTAAACCTTGTATACTATTATGGCAGCTTGTTCTATAGTTAGGCTTACCAAGCTATTCTAATGAGAGTCTAGCTGATATAAAAAAAAGATATAAGCAGATAATCTTAGTGGTGTGATGACACATAATCTTCAACTTGAATTTATATAAATTATTTCTGTGAAGAACTACAACAGTTTGTAACCATTTCTGCACTCTAGTAAAATTGATCAGAATCCATGTCATGGATTTTGTAAGGGTTTAGTTAAGAAGAAAACTTTGAAACCATTCTAAAGGTTTCAAAATTTGAAAGAGATTTTTAATAAGTTTACCCATATAGATGTGTGACATTTCAAGGTTTTTGTTATCAGGCAGAAGCGTTGCATCTTCTTAAGCTATGCTTGAGTAATGCCAGATTAAGTGCTCTTTTCTACATAGGTTTTTAAATATTCTTCTTCAGTGTGTAGAAAAATGCTGAAATTGTTCACCACAGGGAAGAGAAAATGGTGTTGTTCCGTGACAGTCAGGAATATAAAAATCTCTTAATCTGGACCATGTATTTTGAGTGTCTACGTATTTAGTGGGGAAATAAGATAAAATGTTTTTCTTTGTTTATATAAACATATATACATATACATTCGCATTCTTTGTTTTTATAAGTATATACGTTCTCTGTAGATATCATAGAATCATAGAATTGCATAAATTGGAAAGGACCTTTCAGATCATGTAGTCCAACCAAAATGTGCTCTATATTTTATGTAAATGCTATGAAGTGACTTTTTACTCTGACTTGTATGTTAAATATTTCCCATTATGAAGTTACTTTACTTTTTAGAATTTTACGTTAAGTCATCAAATTCCTAATGAAAATAATCCTTCAGCAATTGAAAGACCTCCTTGGTGTGCCAAACCCCACTAATCAGCTAGCTTTTACCTGCTAGATGCTACAAAGGAACAGAGGAGGCATGAAATTATAGAAGTCACTGGCTAAGTGCTTGTATGGAAGTACTAAACTACCCCTTGTTATAGTGACCTCTTCTGGAAGTGCAGCAAAAGTATTTTATTAATTCTTGTGTCTTTTAATTATTTTAATGATTAGCATGAAATTGTGAAACAGCTGAGAAGGAAAACTAGCTTCCTGGTGCCCCTGCTTTAATCTGTAAACAGGGGTGTTGGGAAGGAGTATTGTGCAGGATGTGACAGTCAGACACAGTCATTTTTACTAACAGAAGTAGTTTCTCTAATTAAATACAAAGCATGTCTTAAACTTTAAAAAAAAACCTGTCCAAAGCATTTGAGGTAATTTGTTAGTTAACTAAATAACCCATTTGAAATTCCTGTATTTGTAAACTTTCTATTACATTCCAGTTTGCATTCATATGTATTCCTAAACTATGAATAGACAAATAAGCTAGCAAACAAGAAATGTGCGACAAAACAGGACAAATACTAAGCTTAATTATAGAATTGGTGAGGTTGGAAGGGACCTTTAAGATCATCAAGTCCAACCATTAACCTGCCCTGACAAAAACCCCTTCTAAACCATGTCCCTAAGCACCTCATCTACCCTTTTCTTAAACACCTCCAGGGATAGTGATTCCACCACCTCCCTGGGCAGCCTCTTCCAAGGTTTAATAACCCTTTCAGTGTAAAAATGTTTCCTGATATCCAATCTAAGCCTGCCCTGACATAACTTGAACCCGTTTCCTCTTGTCCTGTCACTTGTCACCAGGGAGAAGAGCTCAGCCCCCATCTCTCTACACCCTCCTTTAGGGTTTTTTAGTTAACAGAAAGAAGTGCTAAATTTCATGTAAAACTATCTTTTATTGCAAATTGGTATGTTTAAATGTGAACAGTGACAGAATCAGTCTGTAAACTCTGATCACCAATTCATAAAACATTTTGTTTTAAATTGGTCTTTTTTGAAATGGGATTAGTCTAACATTTACTAAGTTTAAAATCTGACAATTTTGTCTAGATCTGCCAGGTTAGAACCACTTTATTCTATTTCTCCTTTCCTAGTGAAATTCTAGGGGATTCAGGACCTGAGAATTGAAGAAAGGCATAAAGTAGTGTGAGACTGTAATACTGAGCAGGTGAAGAAATCCTGTGTTCTGTCCTGCATTCTCCAGCAAGTCTGAGGCTGAGTAGCTGTAGAACTGTTTAAGCATCTTAATCTAGCAGGGACATGGGCACCTCTACAAAAATTAATTCATGCATAACGGGGTTAATGAAGGGAGAGTTTCCTGCGTTTTTTCTGTACCGCAGTTTCCAGTTGGAGTGTGATGGAGTGAAACTAGTAGCAAATTACTGTCATGGCTTTTTTGGCCTGTGCTGTTCTGGCTCTCTAGTTACAACTTTCAATTGCTAAAGCCTTTCTATGGTACTATTTAGTATCATTTATTAAATAGAGGCTTAATATGGAGTTTAATTTTGTGGTTAACTGCACCTCATTTTCTGCCCTTTGCTCAAGGGAAAGCAAGTAGAAGACTTCCTGCTTCTTTTCCCAGTTTTACTGCTGATTAGGGAAACTGAGACTATAAAAGCTGGCTTTTTTTCTGCTGTATGAGTTTGTGCAGCAAGGTATTAACAATCTTTCAGTTGTGCCTTGGTCTATTAGAAGGAATATACAGTGGTACAAGAATGAATTTGTTAAAAAATTTTATGTCTCCATGACCTATTGTAGAATGTTATCCTGCTGCAGTCTTATTAAGTCATTTTTCATCTCCTCTTAAATTAACGTTGACGTTCTATTACTGGATTTGTTCTTGTCTTCAAATTGGAACATAAAGGAAAAAAATCTTATTGCTGGAATATTAAAATTAATTGTTTGATAAGCAGTTCCTTGGTTGAAGTAGAATTCTTCTAGAAGGATTATAATGTAAGATCAATCTCTGCTTTGGATTTGCTTTCATGGGTGAAAAAGTGCTTTTGGAGCATTTGGGGCATCGGGAGAATGCAGGAGGTAAGGATGGGTTGAAATCACACTGAGAAAGAGCAAACTGCAGAAGGAAACATCCATGTTCGTCCATGCCGGTATCGCAAGGGATAGTAACTCTTCAGAGAGTTCTGCCTTTAGTGAACATTATAATGCGTTTTCAACAACTGCCTTGTGACACTGTTTGTTATTTGGTGATGTGAATTTCATGTGATGTACAGAGAGGTGGGAGAGCTGTTTGAAATTAAATGTCAGTCCTGGTGGCTGGGTCACTTTTTCTTTTTGTTTGCTTTGAAAAGAGCCTTTTTGCAAAACCGGGTGCAGGTTTGGAGCAGGCAAGTTTGGAGCTGGCATTTTACAAATGCTAGTACTATAGATTTTCACTCTGATTCAACTTGGGTCAACCCTAACTGGAAGTTATTGATAAGGAATTTCTGATTGACTGTGGAAGACAAATTTGCTTTATAATAAAGTTTCTATTCAATACTTCTATCAAAATTTCAGAATACTCCAGATGAAGTATTTGCTTTTAACTTGTAGGAAAGAGGTAGATCCATAGAGCTAGAGCTAGAGTGCTTCGCATAAGCAGTAACAGCTTGGGGTTGGAGAAGTGGAAAGAAATTCTTTGTTTTGCTACTGAGATAATTTCACCACCCTACTTGGAGACTTACAGTCCTTCAGACAAAGCTTAGGCATAAATGTAGGTGACCTGGTAGTTGACAGAAGTGGTGGAGCACAGACTTCTGCCAAAAGGGATGACGTGTGCAAGGAAAACACTCAACACTCACACAAAGAAGAGGCAAATGGCAAGTAATTCACTAATTAACAGCCTTAGACAGAAAGCATTCAGTTTTCTGAGAGAGAGTTTTTAAATTGGTCATTTCAGAACGTGTTATATTTATTAGGCAAGTGATGATTTGCTTTTACTTTTTTGTACTTGTTTTGGGTTTTCTTCTGGTGCAATGACCGCAACGCATCATAGCTGAGGAAGAAGAAAATTATCTTTGTTTTGTTCTGGGAGACAATTGTGTCTTTACAGGAGGTTTTCTTGTGTCTTGCCTTCTACTTGCTCTCTTGTAGAGCGTCATCAGAATCACATAAGGCAAATTTTAATGCCTTTGGTTAATGTATTGAATTATGTTCATCTGTCTCATATAAAAATGAAGCCAATGTGAAGTAGATTTCAATAGTTTTGTGCCTAATCCACTTTAAATTGCTGCTAACTGCTGGTTAAACTGAAGTCATGCACTGGCTGACATATGAAAGTTAGAGTTAGCTTCTTTCTTCTGATCCATGTTGCTGAAATTTAGATCACGAAAGGGATAGTTGGAAACATTTATGCCAAAAGTCTGAATTGTGTGTCTCATCTAGTGAGACTGACTCTTGTTGTAATGGCATTTGTAAAGAAAGCAGCTTTGGTTTGTTGCAAGCTATAAACTAGTGAAGTAAAACCAGTTTGATCACCTAGTCCATCTGCAGACGGTACACGTTTTCTGATCTACTTTTGGCATGTAATATAGGCTACAGAAATTGCTTTGAGGATAAAAGGCAAATAAGTTAATGGAATTGTTTCATATTTACAGAGAGCGAAATAAAAATGCTTATTTCCCTGATGTCTGCCAAATGAGATATCAAGAGGAACTGAAATACATATACTTAAAATCTGAGTATTGCTCTGCAAGAAAATAGCATTTTTTGCTCTATTTTCATGTCAAACACCATGATATTTTTGCACTTGATCTAAATTTGGTCCTAGAGGCTTTTAAAGAGTTAGTAAAATTTTAAAAAAAAGGTTTCTGCTTATGTTAGCTTACCAAAAAAAAGTGCCAGACATGAGTGTGAGCTTTCTAGGGTTAAAGTGAGGATACTACTGATTTTTCTTTTTTTCCCTTTTCTCTTTCCCTCCTTCCTTCTTTCCCCCCTTCCCTCCTTCCTCCTTTCCCACCCTTCCCTCCTTCCTCCTTTCCCCCCCTTCCCTCCTTCCTTCTTTNTTTCTTTTTTTCCCTTTTCTCTTTCCCTCCTTCCTTCTTTCCCCCCCTTCTCCCTTTTTTCCTAATCTTCTTCCTTCTGAGAAGCGAGACCTTCATAGGATGTCACATATAGCTTGGCTTTCACTAGACATAAAGAATTTGAGGCATACCTTACTTTGGGGTTTCCTTTTTTCAAATAATCTTACAGCACTGTCAATCTAACTTAATTTTTCTCACTCGGCCTCGTAGGCTACAGCTCTTGCCTTAGCCAGAGCATAACCATGATTGGTCCCAGCTCAGAATCCGTTATTTTTATTTTTTAAAGATTTGTATGAAAATTCAAATTATTCAATTTGATCTACAGAAATGCTCAGAAGAAAACAGAGGATCTGTTTGAACAGAAAAAAACTTCTTTAAATGAGGGAGTGACTTTGGGATCTTTGTGTTGCAGATGGCAATGGTTTGCACTGCCACCTACCAGGTCTACATGTGTCTGCGCGAAAGAGCTGCCTTATACTATACAGTTCTTTGTCCTGTCCCCCCACTATTTTGTTGTCTTCTGGTTTGATTCAGAAGATGAGTGATAGTTACACATCCCTCAGTGTGGTAACACCTTACAGAATGCGGTACAAGAAGGTTAAAGGAAAGCATCTGTATCTCTGATAGCTTTCTGAGGAGCAGTTTTAATCCCTAAGGTGTGATACATTGCCTGTCTTGTATGATCAGTGATAAGGATTCCTTACAAATCAGGCGTTCTGTGGCAGCCTCTTTAAATTCTTGAAATCAAACTCACAGCATTCAAGAATTGTAGAACAAATACTATGAAGCTTCTCTAAGAAGCAGATGTGCATTAAAATGTTAAGCAGCATGCTCCTAGTGGTGTTTACTGGGAGAAAATAAGTGAAACATTAACAGTTTTTATTCTTTAATGTGGTAAGTCATTTGTGATAATGCTTCTTCCTTCCCCCTGTCATCTTCTTCCTTGTAGGTATAAATGGTAAATGTGAGCTGCATTTTTGAAATGGTTTTCTGCATCTGTGCTGTCTGGTGTTTTAAATGGATTGGGCCTTTTCTTTTAACTCTCATAATGAGGTTTCAAAACTGTTTTAGTTTCTGATCAAGGCCTTCAGATATGTTCGTGCTTGAAATGTACTGGGCTATGAGTAAATATTTTTTTTTCTTTATGTATGCTTATTACTTTTCCAAAGGAACTGGAAATGCATCTTCAGTCTAACCTGGCAATATTGTATGTGTGTGATATTGAACTCTCTCATGATTAAGAACTTAGGGCAAGGTTAATTTACTAGGTACTGATAGACAGATTGTGAAAGGTGTAGTCGCTAACTGGAAGAGAATCCACAGAGAAGCTACGCTCACTTTGGAAAAAATTTTGCCCTTAATTCTTCTTTTTGTTTAGTAGCTTGTATCTGGCTCCCCCACACAGTTGGGGAAATCACAGCTGTAGTTACTCTTTTGCCAGTAGCCAGTGAAGTGGAGATGCAGAGCTTCATCCATAGGGCAGAAGAGATGAGAAAAGTGTGTAAAATAAAGAAAGAAAATAAAGAAAAGTTTGAGAATTCATGTGGAATCTTAGGATTCAGTCTAAACATATTAACAAAAATCTGAGTTGCTGTTTGTTTAGAGTTTGGCAGTAAGTCATGCCACTCCTGTCAGTGTTCTTGAAAACACTAGGCAGTAACGCTGCACTCACTTACGTAGGGTTGGCAGCTGGGTTGGAATAATCACACTACTCATTCAGAACCTGTCAAAGCTATTCGGTAATTAGTGAATTTAAAAATAATTGAGTCTGCATGAGTTGGTGGTACCATGTGATGCCACTGGTGATGAAAAGTTATTAGCAAGCCAGAAAAAATTCTTTGCTCCCTAGTGCTCTAGTCACCATAAAAAAATCTTCTAGATGATCTTCAGTAAAAACAATAAAAACTGGTGCTAATTTCAGTTTAATTTTACAATGGCAGTAGGGTTTATGGAATTCTGCTGTGTGGAGTTTGTGCTATTTAGGCTTTGTCATTTCTGTGTGCTCCAGTCAAAAATAGAGCTGTGTGCTCTACACATGAGAGTGATGATTCACAGCCTGAGCTCAATTGCGACAGCGAGGAGGTTGGCAGTGCGCTGGGGAAGCAGAGGCCACTGGTGCCAGGAACACACAGATAGGGCTCTTGCCGTGGGAAAAGTCCGCTACTTCTTGAAATTTTGTTCCGTGTCAGTGGCAAAAAATTTTTGAATGTTGCATTTTGAATTTAATTTTTAAAGTGGGGGTTTTTTTTAGCTTTTAAAAATCTGTATATTTAAATAAATAATCAAAGCTACATTTGCATTTTTAGTGGAAAACATTCGTATAAGACATTTTTGTCTAGCTCTTGCCTACTGTGGAACATAACTGGATTATGTTGACTTTCGGGGTTCAGAGGCACAGAGTGATTTCCTTAACGTTGAAGGGGGGAGCAAGGACAGGTGCTTCAGTGGAGCTCAGACTGTGTGGTCACCTTGGTTACAGACTGTTCTTTCCATTGGCATGGTTCAGTCACCATTGATCTTCTCTTAGGTTGTGATCCTGAACAAGCAGCATGGAGAAGGGAAATAAGTAGAATAGACTGCATGGAAGAAGAAGAAGAGTTGGTTTTGAAACGATGAGTTCTGTTTCCTCCTCTCAAGATGGAGCTCACGTGGGCTTTTTCTTGGGGAAAAAAAAGGGGAGTTTCTTGCATGGTGCCGGAGAGCAAGATGAGTTTTGATCACAAATGTATGCTTGCTTTAGAGTACCACCTTAACAAAGAGCTGCCTCTTTATAAATGGAGGCAGCATTTTCTCTTTTCCTTTTTGGCTTCTACTGTCATACAGAGGAACAATTTACAAAAAAAATGTAAGTGCAAGTTAAAGCAAGGCACTGAACTCATTGAAGACTCTGTAACGGACATAGGATTTTTACTCATGAGGTTAGTATGGAATCCAACCTGGAATGCTGCGAGCAAAAGAAGTCAGCTAATGCTCCTGAAGTATATAGGCATGTGCACATCAGACATTTTTCTCTTGATCAGGTGGCCCTGTATATAGCATATATTGGATTCATTAAAGTAAGCTGCTTTAAAACAAAGTGTTCCTTTACTTGCTTTCTGAACAGTAGGTCCTCTAGTAAGTGTTCAAATTTTCTAGCATTCACTAAAGCAAGGGATTGTCAGAGAAGTGGAAGTGCAGGACTTGGTATAGCTGGCATTAGGGAAGGGTGCTCTGCCTGAGGCTGTAAAAGGCTCGTCCTGTTGTCCTGAGAAACCATGTAGGTTGTAATACCTGCCGAAAACACTGAAGGCGGCAAGCCATTGAGACTTGCCTTTTTTTTTTTTTCCCCCTTCTTAGAGTATAATGTATTTTTTAACTATTGAGAGCAGCTTCTTTCCAAATTGTGTGGCATAATTTGGTGTAATAAATTTCTTTCTGGTTTCCAAGTGATATTTGACTGTTGTGGCTGACTTAGGAGAGATAAGGAAGAGTATGTGTGTGTGTGTGGACACACTTATTTATATTTGTTTCCCTCATAATTACATAGAGAAGTTTCTCAGACCCTTTTTCCCCCTCTATTTCGGCTATGTTTCCATAGAAAAAAATGACAATTATCTAAATTTCAGTAGAAAGAGGAAATACTCCTCATTTTCAAGTTTCATCCCTAGATTGAAGATACTTTCCTTTTCTAGGAGTAAATACTGATACACTTTTTTCTTATTACCTATTGTTGTGCTTTGCAATAATGAGAATGTTTTATCAGTAAAATACTGTTTTATCAGTAAAATACCATTTCATCAGCTTTCTAACTTATTTCTAACAGCATATATGAAACACTTAACAGAATAACAATGTGTTTATAGTCCAGCTCTTACTGGCATTCTGGATGGACTTTTGTAAAAGGACATAGTCTGATTTATGCATATTCTCCGCTATAAGTAAATACATTTTTTTTTTCCCCCCCCTGGCAAAAGCCTCATCAAACATGTATGTACGCCATGTAGCTGTTTAAAAAGAGAGGGGAAAATGTGTTGAGCGTGGTCTGAAATGTGCCCTCTTAAGATTTCAACAGTTCTAGGTAAAAAGTATCTCTCTTGCTGCTAGTGAAATAAGAATTGAGCAGCTACATTGGATGTGACAGTGAATGAATGGGGGAGTGAGAGGTGAAAACAGAAAAGGGAAGGTGACAGCATCATAATACTGGAGACATTTGTAGAAGAATATTAGGTCTGTTGATGCACTGTCCTGTGTCAGGGCCATAGTGGAGGCTATTGACTCTTGCACAGATTCCATTAACCAAATTTTTCTCAATTTAGGAAGCTTCTCAGTAGAAATTTAATTTGTTAACCTGACACAGACCTCTCCCTTCGCCTCTGTTGAATTGGTGTAAGGAAATCAATTTGTATCAGATGCTTTGTTCAGAGTTTTAGTTCAAGTTCTTTGAAATAAATCTCTATTTCAGTTGCCTTAGGCAAATCAAACTACAAATTTCTGCATTGAGTTCTGTTTGGTGCTGTTTCTAGCATGCGTTTATTCTGCTGTATGTGAATGTATACCCTAGCTGCTAACAGATTTTCTCTTCTAGAAGGTAAGATTCAGATGTGGAATGTAGAAAATGTACCTTACAGAATTGTATAGTGAAACAGTAAAGAGAAGAAAAAAAATAATTCCTGTTTGCATAAGAACCTCTACATACAATATTAAGTTGGACTTTCATCCTCCTTTATGAAAATCTCCTATCTGCAGACATAAATAGGCATAGTTCAGAGCAGCTTTTCTGATGATGATATTATAATTAAAACTGTGCATTTCACTTTTTTGGTTTTGGGCAGCAAATTAAAAGATAAACTTGTACTACTTTTATGGCATTTAAATCTATCTCATAGTACTTAAATTTTCTCATGTGCACAGTATCCACTTGGTTTTTGCATCCTCCTTTTACTCTCCTGTGAATTTCTCCTTTAAACTATCTATCATTTTTTCCTCAGTTCAAATAAGGCCCCTGTCATTGCCAGACTTATTGAGCAATACAAAAATTTTAACACATAAGAATTGCTAAAAGATGCTAAGAATTACTAAAACTGTGCAGTTATAAAGTGTTGTTCCAAAAGTGAAATTTTCATTAGCTGAAAGATGAGAATAGCGGTGGAGAACATGGCATCAGTCATTGTCACCACTGATGCAATAAATTCCAAAGCAAGACGGTAGCACCGAAGAGTAATTAATAATGGAGTTGAGTCTTGCTCTTAGCTGTGCTGAACAAAATGAATGTGGGGTTAATATTAAGTATATCTATAAAGTATTTTCTGTGTGAAGAGAAGAAAACAAACGTGTTTGCCCATTTTGAAGACCAGAGATTCTTATAAATACATTTGCTTTGATTTATCAGTTGCCATATCCTACCATTGAACACAGAATATGGGATGGAATGCCTTTTGACTGAGAGTGAGAAATTGCAAATCATTTGCTTTGGAGAAAACCTTCAAATCTTACACTTATGCTCCATATACGTTTAGTGCTTTTCAATATTACAAGACCAAAATAAAAGTTAGTTTACAGTGTAATAAACATCAAACAGACAAAACACCCATAGAATTCTGTTTTAACAGGAAAGTGTCTGTAAACAAAAGGGAAACAAGTTAAAATTCATGAGAGAAATTTAACAATATTACATGATGTCTTTGAGGAAAAATCCAGAGACATTCTTTAAAATGAACTCTCTGTCAATACTAAAGTATTTGGATTTTTTTTTTTCACGGTACTGTTGCTTTTATTATGGAATATTGTAAGAATTACAATTATTCTTGGCTGAAGTGTTTAAAGTGCGTATAACTGTATTTAAATATCTACACAATAATGCTTCTAAGCCATTGGCAGCCCTTCATGTTAATGTTCTACCCTGCAAGAGCACAGATGCTCTCTTAATTCTCTGTGGCATTGCATGATCTCCTGGAGGATATTGTGTTCCAGCACAGCTACTTGTCTCACTCAGACACAGTGTTTTCATAGTGTCCTGGACTGTTAATTGTGTTGTCTCAAAGGTGGCATTTTGTAATGAATTTACCTCCTTGGTATGGGTTTTTGTTTCATATATAGTTCTTCTTATTGTAATGCTTGTAATTAATTAAGCAATGTAATTAACGTCTGTTATGGGTGGTTTGTTTCTTTCCCCAGGGTAAATCCTGTAGGGCTGTTAAATGTGTTATTTTATTCTCTGCTCTCTATTTTTGTTGGTGAAAGCCATATCATTAAAGTATACCTTGCCTTTAGAGAAGATAGTGATAATACTTGCAGTGGTTTTAGTTTCCGTAGGAATTCGTTGCTCAGACTTGAATTGTCTGTGCTATGCAAGTGAGCCCCACCCTCGCTTTAGGCAATTTGTGGTGTTCACTGCATGGTTCTCTTCAGATGCCTTCTAGTACTATGTTGGCAGATAACTGGGTTTCATGAAGATAAGATCTGAGATCTCGCCTGAATTTCCTCTCTGAGAAGCCAGTCTAGAGGTATGGACAGGTTTCATGTGCTAGTTGCGGTATGCTGATGACTGTCACGTTCAGCACTAGTTGTAGTTCCCTGAGGGTTTGGGCTGCCAGCATTGCTGTAAAGCAACCAGGGTATGACAAAGCTGAATGTAGTTGAGGCCAGATCATCACCATTAGATGGGATGCAGCTTCCCCTAATGCAGCCATTTCTCAGCGTTTTCACTTGTAAATGTTGGTGTATAGATAATTATTTCCTGTAAGCTGGCAATAAGAGATCTTCCATGATTTTCATGGATGGTGTTGATTTCATGTTCCACACACTGTCCAAATCTTTTGCTTGTTTCTATTCTCAAACAGCAGCATCAGGAATACAGTCTTAGTAATGGCAGATAGCTCTTTCAGGAATTGATAAGAATGGCTTTACACAGAGAAGGATACTTAATCATTGGTCAGACTGCTGCATATTTCATAGAGGGATTGAGGGTGGAAGAGACCTCTGGAGGCCATCTGATCAAGCAGGACCACCTAGGGCTGGTCGCCCAGGACCACAAGGAGACTTTGCAACCTGTGCCAGTACTCAGTCACCATCACAGTAAAAAAAAGTTTCTTGATATTCAGATGGAACCTCCTGTGTATTAGTTTGTGCCCATTGCTCATGTTTGAAGGAATGTAGTTATCAAGCAAAGAGCAGGATGAGCAAATGGTCGAAATAAGTATCTTTGCTATTCCAAAATAAGTATTTATGAAGGAGGAAAAAATATAGTTAGATTCTTAATTGTTCAGGTTGCTTCAAGGAATATTTATTGCTTCCTTGGGCTGCTGTGTGTTGAAGCCATTATGTGGAAAGAACAGTGTTTTCAAACCTCTGTTTGCTTTGGCACTGCCATATATCTGAATGCATAATGGTATACAGGCCAAATATATGCCTGAGTCTTCTTTCTATGCTGCACAGCAGTGTTCCTTTTCACCTAATTTCCTGTGTCTTAGAGCTCAGTCAAGCAAAAGTGTAGTTCCTGATTGAAGAGTTTGTCGTTTCTTGAGAGTTCAGGTGGCCACATGAGAGGAAGCACGGGAGAATTTTTCTTAATACTTCCCAAACTGCAGTCATTTGAAGTAGGAGTAGTCTTACTTGAGCTTTTAATAGTAACGAACAGCTTTTCATCCTATCTACTATTTATAGGGATCGGAATACATTAAATCAAATAATTAAGCTAGCTGTAATGATGAATTTCAGAAGTCATGTTAATTTACATACAATTATTGTGATACACATAGTTAATAAATTGTAGCTTGCCATAAGGCAAGCAATTACTTTGGGTAAAATCAGTATTTGATCAAGTTCTCCGTATTTTAATTTTTGCAGGCAGAGGATTAAAAGCAGTGGCCCAGTATTGTGTATTGTCATGTACAGGAGCTATCGAAGCATGTTTATAAGAAGAGGCAAAAGTTGTTGTGTAGATTGCACACGACAGGCATAGGTAGCAACAGTGTAAAACAGTACTTCAGTCTTTTAATCTCCTTCTTATGCTGACCAGGACTTTGAGTTCCTGTCTTCACACAACTGTTTTGTAGTACCTCGATCGGTCACTGTGCTTTTTTTCTAGTACCCATTAACTCAGTGGTGTTTGTCATAAAGAAACAATAAGGTGGATGACTGACGTTCTCCAGCTCACCTACTAAAGATGTAACTGTAAAATTTGACACTAGAAGAACAGCTAGTATCATTTTAGTTTTGTATTTGAATAGCTTTGAGCAAGTATGTATCACACTGTAGAGAAAGGTCAAGTTAATCCTCTGCATTGTGAGTACTAAGTAATTTATATAGTGTTTCCAGTAGAAAAGCAGTTTAATGGACCTGCAGGTAATGTTTAATAACTGAGAATGTAAGTTAAATTGACCATCTGTTACATGTCTCTGCATTTACTGCAGTGGCATGTGAGATGGTGGAGAAATTTCACACTCGTTTTGTTTCAGATTGTTCTCATTGTTTCTTTTTTATGCAAAGCATGAAAAGGCTCTAGCAATTAAGAGAATGTCCTCTCGAAATTAAATGTAAACCCAGGGGTTTAATCAAACTAATTTCCAAAGTACATTCACTCCTCTTCAGTGATATGCCTTGAAGGGACGATACGTAACTTCATAACTGAGTTGAAATAGGACTTCATCACAAACGGTGCCTCTGAGGTGCCTACTGAGTTGCCACTCTCTCATTTCTTGACTGATTCGCATTGGTTAGCAGATTACAGTTTGTCCTGGATTGTTTTACTTTGGGTAGTTGCATAATAACTTGCATAGTTTTTCAAGATCCTGGTAATTTGCCATCAAACATTATTTTTTTGGTCCTATATTTGGGGTGACGGGGCTAGCTGGAGATTTTCAGGAGGAAATCAACAGGAAACGGAATTCGGAAGAATTTTGTCCGTATACAAGTTATGGTGATGAAGGTGTTAATTTTGGAGACTCTAAATTAAGTGGTACTGTCCCTTGATAACTCCCATATTCCTTGATGGATGGTGAAAAGATTGGACCATATGCTAACAGAATAAATAGCACTTCCTCATTATGAGAAGCTGTAGCATCTCAATGTCAGCTAATTTAAAGAATGTCCAGAATGAAGTCATGCACCTTAAATGAGAGCCCTCTTGAGGAGGTGCTTGCTATCTGTAATACAAGAACACTTCTTAAAAATCAAAGTTACTTCAACATGTTAGTTGAAAAGTGCCCTCAAGCTGAGATGTATTGGAGGGGAAATCAATGTTTTAATTCCAAAGTCTCTTTGGAAGTGTTATAATCAAAATAGTGTTCATTTGTCAGTGTACCTAGAACTAAATGGAAACCTGTCCGTATACATATGCGCTGTGAGTATAGTTTATCTTATCTAGTGTTGAGCCTGAGATATTAATGGTTTAAATGCAAGTGAACTATATAAGGGATTGGTATGTACAGAATCTAGCTTTGGCATAAATTTGAATTAAATTTTCAGTAATGTTTCTTTTTCTTATCTACATGGTTTTAAGTGTTTTGTAACTGAAAGTAATGTTTCATTAGGAAGTAAGCTCATCTTTTCTGGGTTTTATGTATAAAGGACTTAGGAGGGGGAAAAACAACAAGAAGACCAAAGCCCACGTTCTTGGTTGAAGTATTAAATTTCTGTGAACTTTTTTAACCTAGTGTTAAGTTGGTCAGATGATGAACGAACTGGCTGCATGATACAGAAAACTGCTCCCAAATCAATTAAATGTCATCAGTGTTTGGTTCAGAAACATTGAAATTGCAAGAAGGAAATATTTTAAAAGCATATTCCTGGTTTTTGAGTGAGCAAGATAAGGGTACCTGTCATTTAGGGATGACAGTTACTACATGTGTTTATATAAACATAATTTTGTTGCTCTTGCCTCTTCCCTAGTACCCACCACAAAAGCCTGTCCAAGTGATGAGTGGCAAAAGTCGTCATCTTTTTCTGCCTTGCTGTGTAGCTTTAAAAATACTAAATTCTGGCCACTGTACATTACATGCTGGAAGGTACTTCAAGCGGTGCACGTAGCTGTGCCACTAAATAACCACTGATCGTGGATGGCGTGAAGTGGCCTTGTTCTGTTTCTAATGGTGGTGTTTGCTGTTTTCTAGAGAAGCTGATAATTGTATTAGGCATAATAAAATCACCTCCTTCCTGAAGGAGGAATAGGAAGTGTCTATGCTGGTTCAAAGCATGTGCCAAGTTCTGTGAGTGGGGACATCCATACTGCCGTTTCATAAGCTGGACCCTGATAGAGTATTTGTTTGGTTACCTACTTTGTCTTCTGATTGAGCAGAATTACAGTACAAAAGCATCTTGAATTTATTGGACTTGAAATATTTAAAGAACAGAAATATTTATCAAGAAGCTCAGATGACATCTGTCAATCCTTTTCTTTTGAATTATCATTTTGTGGAAAGTGATAGGAACTAATTCTCAAGTGTCTCTGCATTGTCAATCCCTTAAGGTAAATGGCTGTTGATTGTTTCACTCTTGTTATCGAAAGTTTACTGTATATTAATGTCATACTAAGAGAAATGAATGGGAAGGTAGCTGCATCTGTGCCTTCCAAAACAATCAACCGTCATTGGTATGATAATTCTTACGGTTTATTTGAATGTCTTTATATAATGCCATGAAGAAAATATTTACTAATATCCAGTGTGCAAATGACAGAAGCAGCGTCCTATATAATCTCTCCTGCACACACTATTATTTGTTAGTTATAGGTGATATGTCGCAGTCCATCTCAGTGGAGTGGTATCCTTTCCAAAGTACAGCCATGTATCTGTTGAGAACAGTATTTGTCTTCCAGCTCACCAAATGCAACTCAAATACACTGCAATTTGTAATAACAGATGAAACAATGTAACATTTTAAAATCTCTATTTTGCATCTGTTGATTTTGCGGCAGCCTGCCAAAGCAGGTTTCTGTGCTTTGGGACCTCTGTCGTGGTCCTGAAAACTCATGATTCCTTTTAGGAATCTTCAGCTTTCTCATCTGTTACCATGCTTCATACTACTAATGAGATAAATATTTGGATGGTTAACCAAAGCTTGTAAGCCACACTGCTTTCCTTACTTGAATTTTAAATTTTGCATTATGCTGGTCGCCAGTACATTTCACCAACTATGAATAATAACAAATCCTAAAATTCCTATCGCTGCTAAAGAACATGTGTCCTGTATACTTTCTACCCCAAAGTTTTCTCACAGAAAACATAGTTTATAGCCTGAATGACAGCCAGCACTGGACTTTGTTCTAGTATGCTAATTAACACGCATATGGTCAAGAGATTATCCTGTTGTTTTTACTACTAGCTGCTAATTCTCCTGTTTCCCATGTGTTTTCTCATGGCTTTATCATGTTTTTGGACAGTGTGTGAGTCTCTTGAGAACAGGAATGACTTTCCAGTTAAGGAGGCGAGATGTGTATCTTGGGTTCTGCTGTAATCTACACAGTGTTACATCTCTTAATTCCCGCTACTCTGACCTAATGGTTTAAAAATACTTTTTGTTGACCATATCTGTTTGACTTTTCATTGATACCTGGGGCATATGGTTTGATTCTTTCCATTCTGACTTGCATCATGTAACATTGTCAGGATTGTGTGTTGAGCTCAGATGAAAAAATAGTTGTAGTAACAGAAGTGCTACACCATACCTAGTGAGAACATACTTGTGTATCCCAGGTTATTCTTCAAACAATTAAATGAGGACTGCATCTGTAGTTTATAACTCATGTGGACATGGGAAAAACAGAGGTAAGTTATTCACTGTTCTGGATATAAGGAAAATAAAAAGCAAATGTTTACTATAGTGCTCCTAAATTCAAAGAAATAAGTTTTATCCAGATTCAGAATAGTTCAATACTTGTGACTTTATTTTTAGAACAGTGTGTAGCGCGTTTTGAAGCAACCAAAACAATAGGGTACTTCTGAGAAATACAACCCAAGTTATTAGCCTTGTACACAAAATAGTCCTGAAGTTACACAAGTTTCTGTATATTAGTTTTCAATATGATAAAATAGATTGGGGGCAATTATTAGAGGCTTCCATTGTGGGGTCTGTGGACAAGCAAATAGGAGTAATGGAAAAATAAGCTGTTTTTCCTGCTTGGCATTCATTTAGTTAGACTGTCTTTCCATTACAGAGCTGCTTCAGCTGGTATTTGAAGTTGCTTATTAGTGTGCCCAGACAGCCATGTACTCAGTGCTTTCAAAATAGTCTGAAAGCATGATCTGCTTAGTTTGACTATATCAACGTTCCTGTTTTTGAAGACACTTAACTGCCTCTCTTTGCTTTGTTATACAGGGATTCAGGATAAATTCTGAAATGTATATTTATTCTTAAAGCTTTTTCTACTGTCTTTTGAGAATGTAGAAGCAATAGAAGGGAAGCAAAATTCCACATCTTTTAAGCTATTGCCTAACCTGAAGGGAAGAACAGAAAGTCACATAACCTCTCAGAAGCTATGGAGCTCACGGCTCAGGTTTCTCCCGGTGTTGTCCTTTGAGTTGGGCAGGTGAGGGGCTACAGATTTTCTCAGTAGATAGTGAAGTGGAACTATGATGTGTTCAATTTTTTTATCTCAAAGATAAAACCATCCCCTAGAGACATCATGTTATGTTTCAGGTTACTACTTTTTCTGTAAGTCACTTTTAGAAGGCCTATTATCTCTACTGATTTAATAACCTGCTATTATCTAGTATCTTTCCCTCTAATCTTTCTGATTTTGTTTTAATTTTGGACATCATCTTATATGTCACGTAGAATTTGACAAATGGTGGTATCGAGTGCTTTGTTAGACTTTATGAATTTCATTGCTCTTTCCCTATCTTACCTGCTGAACAGTAACTGTGCCTCAAAGAAATGCTTAAGCTATTGAGTTGTCCAGTTTGCTGTTTAGACTTGTCAGCTTTGTTTTTATTTTGTTAAATTTGTCTCTATTTGGACCAATCTTGCTCCCCCTCTCAGTACCAGGTTCCAGGCTCAGTGTTGGGAAGTTTCATCTGAATCTGTACATGATTAAGCTTTCCATGTTTAGATGATTGAAGTCAAGCTAGCTCGAATTTAACTCAAAGTTGAAGTCACACTTTATAGAGTTCCACTAGGAATATGAGAAGGTATAGGTAAACTGAAATTAAAAGCCTGACTTAGTGTTTCCCTCTGCTGGTGTGGCTGGTTTGGCCTCATGGCTGACTGAGCTGGAGGAAAAATAACCCATCAAAATGCAAACACCTGGATGAGTTCTGTATTTCAGAGTATTTTACCACCTCACAGGTGGTTTTGAGACCACCAGGGAGAGGGCAATTGCACATAGGTCAGAATGGATGGGTAGTGGAAATTACTAAGCTAATTACAAACTAAGGATATATTGTCAAATTGTCTGAAGGTCAATTTAGGAATAACTAGAGATGTCTCAATCTTGTCATCTCTGCAACCTAGAAAAAGAGAATCAATGCTAATGATATGTTCTAATATGTTTTGGACAGGGC
Organism: Rhinoptilus africanus; assembly: GCA_013400135.1. Taxonomy (NCBI): domain Eukaryota; kingdom Metazoa; phylum Chordata; class Aves; order Charadriiformes; family Glareolidae; genus Rhinoptilus; species Rhinoptilus africanus. The sequence goes on along the minus strand of VXBO01003697.1, from coordinate 221,696 downwards.
AATGCTTAGAATTGCCTTCCAACCAAAGTAATACAGTAGTGAAAGCCAAAAGAAAAAAATAAATTTATACGTTTCCTTCATTATTGCTGACAGAAATTTAGGAATATCATGGAAATTACTGCACTGAGTCAGATTGCATTGAGAACCTTGTCTGAGGGGGAGTTATCCATGACTTTTCCTAAGAAAAGGAGAAAAAAATTATCTAGAGTACAAAATGGACAACTGATAGCAAAGGGACACTTATTTTTGACCCTTGTTGGGAACTGATTTCCCTTTGGAGCAGGAGGGTTTCATTTATAATTTATTTATTCTTTTAGCTAGAAGCATTGACAATGTTGCCTCTTTTAAATCTATCTAAAATGCTGGCTCCCATGATACCACTGGCAAAGACATTCACGGTTACAAAGAAAGGAATTTTGTCCTTTAGCTAAAAAATGAAAGAAGGGATATTTGTGGAAGATGTGTGGCTGATTTTAGAATGTTTGTTACAAATACTTAGCTCTGTCAGAGAGACAGTAATACTTGTTTATGGTTTGTGGAGTTACTTCTAGATGAAAAGTACATTGAAAATCTTATTTGAGGCTGTCGTACCAAAGGATAAAGAAAGGTATTCTAAAGTGTTGCTATTAGAAAGTTGATGAGAGCTGCATGGAGAGAGGGGGAGAAAGGTGAAGGGTGCTGACGTACTATCTCCAAGTTACAGCACCATTCACGAATATTAGAATATGTATTCCTCATAGGAAGAGAGTTTAACTTAAGGAAAGTTCCCTGTAAAGATACTGAAGCAAAGATAACTAAGTTACTGGGTTTTACAAACAGCTTCAAGCACTCAAAACACAACTACTCTGAAAATGGTAGCAGTTCTTACTTTACGGATATATGAAACTAAAGCCAGGGTTTCATGTACTTTTCTTATGCGATTGATACAGTTTCAAGGACTCCCTGTTTTCTGTTCCCTCCTCAGTGTTGCCTCCCCACTTCTGTTGTGTTACTATGCTGGGAGCTGCATGATGCTGACCAGAGGGGGAAGGAAAAAAAAAAAAAATTGACGACAAAAATGTACTTGTTCTGGTGAGTGAGGTTCTTTGGGATGAGAGGAGGTGGTGCATTTTTTCCAAATTCAGATCAGTTTTCTGGTGTGGTTCATCAGACGGTGATATCAGCACAGCTGAAGGCACAGTGTGGGACAGTCGGCTGAGGAACGTGCCGGGAGAGTTGCTTAAAATGCCGCAGCTGTTAGAAGAAATGTTTTCTGAACTGTGGCGTCTTTCTCTCTTCAAGATGAGATTCTTAAATGATGCAGTCATCTTGTTTTGGATACACTTTGGTTGGAAAGTGCTTAGGATATTTTTGCATTGGACAAAATTAAAGGCTTTTGGCTTATATAGGTAATGGCGTGGGATAGGTTTAGAGTGTTTTTTCCCCCAGTTTGAGGAATAAAATCATCCTCAACTAGAGACTAAATGAACTTGTATTTGAAAAATGACTTAGAGTGAAGGGAGTTTTATTTTTGTTAAGGGCAAAAACTTTTTTTTTTTCTTAATGTTGTGTAAGAAGGGAGGATGACAAGGCTTACCATTAGCTGTGTAATTCTAAAACTTCAGGCAATGTTGGCTATTTATCCCGTTACACTGTGGAGGTTTATAGACTTTTTTCTGGCTCTTGGTACACAGAAAGAGAACGTCTGGAGGAAGAGCGGGAGTAATAGATTTACAGGTCACTTCAGGATTGTGCTTTCTGTGTTACGAAGTGCCAGATCCCAGAAAACAGACAGCCTGACATTTTCCTCATTTTAATTATTGCAGAGGATTCATGGACTTGAAATTTCATTACTCTGCAATAAGAAGCATGCTTTCAGTACCACAGAAAGTTGCTTAAAAATGCTAATTAACAGGTTGATTACCCTTTATGCTAGATCATAAACCAGCATAGTTTGCTCTTTTATCTTAATCACCACAGAGGTGGAATCCCATGAAAATGTTACAGAAGACACTGAACCTGTAATTTCATTACAATATTTGAAGCACACTGTAATATCTCATACTTTCTGCAGTCTTGCCTCTACGTGTTCTTTTTTGTCTAGATCATACCTTGTATGGTAGAACAGCAGCCCTTCACTGTTTGGGCGGCTGGTTATTACCACCATGAATCGATAAAGAATCGGGGGGTTTTCTTATTTAAGCCCGTAGTACAGTTTTTTGTTTTAATCACTGTTGGTAGGTCTTTCTCTTTATTTCCCAATGCCAGTAGTTGGCATAAGTCAATATATGGGTTTGCTTTTCTGTCAGTAATTACAATAGGTCTGACAGTGGTTGTGGTTTGAGTTTTGAAATGGTCATAATGTGAGCGGGAGGCTATCATTTCTATTACAGCCACGTTCTGAAGTGTCTGAAGAAAACATGATATGGTGGCAGTGTTATTAACATGAAAATCTCCTTTTAACTCAAGCAAGTCTGTGACATGCTCTATCCAGGGAGCTTACAGATCCGTACAATAGCATTTGCTTTGCAAAGCGGAGGCGACGGTTTGTGCACTGAAGCAACAAGGCTAAATAAAATGACTTGTGAAATTAAAGACTGCCATCTCCTCGAAGAAATGCAACTTCTCGTTTTCCCTCTCCCAACCTTTACACGGTCTTATATTGTCCAGATTGCTATGGGTCTCTCTGTTAAATGAGCTTTGTATCTCTCAGTTAATTTTCTGCCAGCATCACTTTAGGCTGACGACTGTGGGTGTTTGTGTATCCATTAAGCACGCTGCCAGGACATGTCCACCACTTGCCACCTCTCCCATTAAACGGCTGTCAGCAGGTTTACAGAGCTGCTTTCTTGGTTTGCATTAATTGCTGCAATTCACTAGATGCAGTGAAAACCACCTATAAAGAGAGAACAGCAGAGTTTACCTTGATTTTACCTGAATTTTAAAGGTAAATAGAAATGCCATGAGCAGTTAAGTCATATTTCGTATATAGTCATATCAATATGATTAGCAGGAAAGTGTCACTTCTTTTTAAATTTTCTTTTTTCAACTAGCCTTTTTCCTTGAGCTCCCACCCCCTTAAGGAAAATACTGCAAATCTAAACAAAGTGCATATCAGCAGATTCTTGGATGACACTGTCTCATTGAACTTGTATACAATCCCATGCTGAGATTTACAATTGGTTCTGAAATGAAAATCTGTTAGAATTAGATCAAACATTATCCTAGAGATAAGCAGTGTGAAGAAGATTAGTAATTTGTCCATGAAAGTCAGTATACATTGTAGGCTTATTGCTGTAAGGCTTTCCAAGAGGCATACTAAAATGGAGGAGTGCTAGGTTAATTTGATGGGCTGCAGCTAGTTCGCTGCATGTTAATATGGTGTATTTTTTGCAGAATAGGAAATTCTGATTCTGGTTCTTAAGACAAAGAAGCTTTTTTTTTGATGGAAATTTCCTTAGTACTACTTGAAACAGTAAAAGCAATAATAAATAATTAAGTAATAAAGTAGTAACTCTGTATATTCCAGGCCTTTATTAAAACATTCAGTGAGGGAATGTGCTTAGAGGGCCAACGCAAGACATGAGAAACCTTAAGTGTCTTGACTGGAGGTGTGAAGTTCATTCTAAAGATTGGATATCTCTGGGAAATGTAGGTGAGGCTTTACTATCCTTAGCCTTATGCTCAGTGACTTCAGACTTTTAATTCAATTTAATTTGAATTAACTTTCCTGAGCATCCTTTGTAGGTGAATTCTGAAAGCAAATCATTTTGTTGATGACTTTGCAAGGTTATTTGACAAGATCAGCATATGGAGAAAGTGAAGAGAGACTTGTACAACATCACCCAGAAAGTCAGTTTTGGTGAGTAGAATAGCTCCTAATTCTTTGAAACAAATACGTATCTTATACACTGGGTGGTGTACCCTTCTAAAAATGACTGCAATAAATGTTCTCCTATTCATTCTATTTTGTCTTCTCACACTCTGCAGGACCATATTTTTTTTATCCAGTGGTGTCCTCTTCAGAATCTGTGTTCTTTATATTCTTTGCCAAGTATCATTGAGTTAGACTGTTAAAGGCTGTTCAGTGTTGCTTTTCAAGCAGACAGCTAAGGGTACTATTGAATGATCAGATACCTCTCCTGCCAGACCTGCTGGGGTGAGCTTTCTGTTTCCACTGGTCACAGTGTATTGGTGAAATAAGCAATTTTTAAAGATGATTAAGATCTTTAATACCTTCTCTCATAGTAACTTGTGTGTTCTGTGTTTTGTCCCTATGCACTATTTCTTTCTACCCAACATCTCAATGCTGCATACAAATACAGAGATATAAAGCTAATCCTGGTGTAGGCCTAAAATCAGCTTTGTTGTCAGGCTTGTTCTATCGTTACTAGTTTATAGGCCTCTTGAAGGCCACTGTGAAACAATGTTCATCATCTGACTTAAATATTTTGAGTTCCTTTCTGCTCTTTTGTAATCATTGCATTGTTGCTTATAAAACATTTTGATGAAAATTCCCACGATTGCCCTCACTGTGTTGTCAGATGCATTAAATTTCACTTTCACAGAGAAAAAGAAAAAAATACACCCTTATCTTTTAAACATGTAATGGCTCCTGAAAAAATCTGGTGTTTCCTTTATCCATCTACTCCTCCCCTTCTGGTGGAACTTGTTCTCTTAACAGGAAATAAATACTGTCTCTTGGGTTTTCTGTAGTTTTTCATAATTATTCTTGGTGCTTTTGTACATTAAACATGGCTAGTGATTTGTTTCTAGCCTCTGAGGAAGTGCATAGTTTAATGGGTGAAACGTGATAGGTAATGAAGAAAAATGTTTTGCTGCATGCACCAGTTTTGAGAAATGAATCTTGTGAATGTGGTGTACTCAAATTTTCATAATAACAAAAAAGGTCCACTCAAGTTTCTAAATTGTTAGACATGCTTAAAAATTCTCTTGTGCTCTACTTCCAAGGAATTTAAAAAAACAAACAAACAAAATCCAACAAAAAACCCAAAGGTTTTAATATCTTAAATAACTTTCAACTTTCCCACTTTCTGCTTCAAATTTTCGTGTGAACTAATACTGCAAAAGCTTTTTCATGGTTTATACTGGCTTTCAAAATCTTTGAGGTGCCTACTACATCTTGTCCAGCGATAGGATTAAATCAGCTCTAGGGCACACTTGTGTGACATTTTATTTTATACAGTCTTCTTTACCATGTATCACTGGATGTTTTGAGCATTTTCCAGTAGTGCTGAAGTATGATATTTTCACTCTGATGATTCCCTTGTCCTTTTAGTATCAGAGAATGGTCAGAATTGGAAGGAACCTTAAAGATCATCTAGTTCCAACCACCTTGCCATGGGCAGGGACACCTCCCGCCGGATCAGGTAGCTCAAGGTTTGCGTGGAGTAAAAGCATGCACAGGCAACGTAAGTGGTTTTTGTTTGAAAGGTTTTGGGGAAGGGATGGGGCTGGGCAAGTGAAAGGATATATATGTATGTTAACGTATTAGAAGGGATAAAAACCCCGGCCTTTTTGTAGCAGAATGAAGTGATCTGGTAGTGATTCACTGTTCCTGAGGGAGTTCATTGCAGATTTTGGTGAACGACTTGCCTCCTCCGTTTCACCCATCTGGTTTTTATTATAAAGTATTCTGTTACTCCAGAGATCTGTCAGCTGTAATGTCAGGGCCATCTCTCCCACAGTGCCTTTAGAACTGGGCATTTTGAATGTGGTCACAACAGTTTGGGAAGCTATATGAAGAATAAAGATCAGTTCCATCCCACAACACCCTCTGGTTTTTGAGCAGATGTGCCAACGTGTATCCAGACCTGTGTTTCAGCATACACATAGAAAATGCACACAAAATCAAAAGCAGGACTGTTTTTCACTGAGATGGGGAGAAAATCACAGCCATAGTAACTGTGTTTCTCATTAATAAAGTCCCTTGGAGGTGAAAGCAGAGGTCTTTTAAATGCAATCAAATAGTCCATTAGGAATAGAAAAGTAACATTTTCAAAAGTGACTTGTAAATTTCTTTAGATTAAAGATGGTAGGACGCACAGGTTTGTTGTCATTTAGGGTTTGGGATTTTTTTGCTTTTAATATGTATATATAGAGAGGGAGATATAGATATGTGCACTCACTAATTGGGGTATTACCTAGGCAACTAAATCTATAAAGTGATGTTAAACTCGGTATAGTTGAAGAAAGAAATGCAAGTAGGAAAAGAAAAGGATCCTAAGGTGTTGTATTAGTTTGGAATTTCCCACGAATGACTTTACTACTCTGAACAAAATTATTTAATTTTTCTACTTATGTGTCATTTGTAAAATGTGTATTAGGAGGAATCAGTGCCCTTTAAATATCTGAGATAGAAATTCAGGCCTGAGTACCACGTAAACAAAATTAGGGTGGTCTTTGTACTAACCAGTATCCCATCTCAACAAACTCAAACTCTCTCAAACAAAAGGAAATATTTTTTTTAATACTTTCCTGTATTCCAAACCTGTACTCCTGGCCCTGTACACTAAAGGTTGATCTGTATTCAGCTATGTAGAGATTGCTTCACATGTTCTGAATGTCACTGGGGCTTGAGGAAAACGTTGAACTCTGGAAGATTTAAGCAAGAGGGGTTAAGACTTTCTAACACTTGCATATATATAGCAAACCATCAAATTACAACTATGTTAATCAAAGATCTTTGAGACTCTAGCACAGGGAAGCAAGATATTTCACAAGTATAAGGACTTGTTGCAAAGTTGCAAAGTACTAATTCAAGTTAAACCTGTCTTTGTTTAGGTGCTTGTAAATGAAATCTGATGAATGTTTAACTGATGTCTGATGCATATCTATGTATTTACCAATTGCTATATATATTCTGTGTATTTTACTGATTGTAACTTGCGAATTGATGGTCAGATTTAAAGCAAAGCATTGACTCCAAATGTCAGACGTGTTCAGTAACTTGTCAGTTCTGAGGGTTTGATCAGTATAGTCACAATATTTGTGTGTTTTCCAAATTGCTTTTCTTCCACTTTCCCCTTTTTTCATCAGACCATAACTTACTGAGTGCTGTGGACATTTTATGGCTATGTTAAATATGTCAGAAGATGTTCTGAATAGTTAAGTTGCTTTCAAATTCCAAAAATCTGCAAGTGAACAGCATAAATCGTGAAAGCAATGAGTGGTGACCAAGAAGTTACTTTGTTCTTTTGAATCTGATGCAATAAGGAGGGAAAAAATAAAATTCACTTTGGAGGCATGTTTTTCCTCAAGTGTCATCATAGAGTTCTTTGCCACAGGATATCTCCTAAAGCATGTTTTTTTGTATACAGAAACACTTTGAATGCATATTTGGTTTATCCTTATAATTAAGTATATAAAATACCAATGAACGTATAAAAGATTAAAATCCCAGTGGAATCCTGCCTTTGTAGGTGTAAAACATTAATTTTTATACAAAAGACTGCTCTTTTCAGTGGAGTCTGTCCAACCAGTATGGATACCTTATGGGGAAGGTTCTTGATCAGTAAAAGATGTCATGAAGTCAGAAAAACAATTCAAGTAGTAGATGCTTCTGAAGCCAAATGTAAGTTGGTGCTCTTTTGCACTTCTTCATTGGTCTGGCTTCTTTTCAATCTGTGGAAAAATTAAAGTTTTGCATTTGAGCGTGGACTTGAATTTTAAAAAGGGCAGAGTAGTATCTCTTGTAATTCTAGCTCACATATTTATTAAGAATATGGTTTAACGGTATAGTGTGTGTTACTATCTCTGATAATGACTGCCTGTCATGGTAGTGCATTAAGGTAACTTGATGGTTTTGAGGTTTCAGGGGTTTTTTTGGTTGAGTGCTTTTTTGTGGGGTTTGGAGGTTTTTCTGGTCTTTTTACAACATTCTGATTAGAAGAAGCAATGTTTTACTAGCTAGAGTAATTGTTAACCTTCCTGTTTAGCAAAGCCCTAATTAGGGTGAATGAGCATGGAAAATAGATACGGAAATACAGTAGATAAAGGTAATTCTTTGCCACAAGAGAAAAGCTGTCTTCATTGTGACCAAATTCTGGCATATTAAGAGGATTAAATGGGCAAATTAAATATTTCTGTTCTCACACACCATTTACATTTGAAAAGGAGGACTATGGTAGAGTTTAGACGAGATGTGTCCCAGCCTAAAGATGACAAATGATTATTTTTTTAAAAATAAAAGCAGTATGTAAATTGCATGTTATTACTGCAATGTCTTATTGTGAGGTCCATTCTAATTTTTTTTTCCCCAATAAAATTACTTTCAGGTGCATGATACCTCAGGAGCATCTTTTCTCCCTTGGTATAGCTAATTACTCTTTATTTATTCTCTCTGCTCTCATTATATTTAGTTGTTGAATGGCATTTTAAACTAAAATAATATTTAGGACAGTTCTAGTTGGAAAAAATACTTGAAGTTGCTATCATATGGCTGCTTTTCCATTTGCATCTACAGATTTCTTACAGAATAATTGAATTATGGAGTAATCTGGTGGGTTTCTTTCAAGCAACTACATACGGTATTGGTACATACTCTGGATATTTTTCAAGAAATAGCGACTGTTCTTTGGTGGATGTGTATATATTCTGGTGTTCTTTATTTTTCTGATGTGACTTCTAGTTCTTTAGCTTAAATAGTATTTCCAAAAATGTGTTGCTTGCAGCTGCATACAGAATAGATGTTGTCTTTTGCCTGAACAAGTCATGTAACCTTTGTTTAAAAACTTCAGAAATTCCCAGTTGTGGGCTTCCTACTTCCCACTGCTTCTGGAAAAATGAGCAAGTGTAAGTCCTGAGCACAGGAGATTGGAGGAACTTCTAGGCATCAGTGATAGGTCTGTGACGTAACCTGATATTGGTAATTTTTCTTCTCCCGAAAAATTGCGATGTCAAAATAACTTGTAGCTTGGCAGTTTTGGATCAGTTTCATTTTAATTTCAATTAGATAGTTGTTTTGTATTAATGTAGAGAGCCGTGCTTACAACTTCTGTTTTTAAAAGCAGGTGTTTTTGAAGATATTTTAATACTAATCAAGCTTCCAGGTGGAAAGCTACAACTTTCTGTTCTTCACATGAGGTTTGATGAAAGCCTTTCAGTCTGCAGTCATTGAACAGGCAATGAAGAGAATAGAAACTCTACTTTCTCAGCATCAGAATAGCAGGCTGAGATTTGTTTCCTTGAAGAAACTATGAAAATGAGTTTGGAATAGCAGAGGGATAGCTCTGTATGTTGACTGATCTTCCCAAATGTGATACTGTCAGCATGCTCTGCTTTTGACGGGATTCAGGTGCATTGGGACTGCTTTGCATTTGCCTAGTGTTAGCAGGTTTTGCTAAGACAGCACGTTAAGAACAAAGTCGCTCTTACTCACTTCTAGCCTTGTTTTTTTTTCCTTGTGCTTCCTAGCAGAAGTAAGGGAATGACTAAAGAAAGAGAAAATAAAAGAGAAAGTAGAATTACACTCAAGTGAGAAGACAATATAAATATGACCAACAACAGTCTTAACTTCCTTTATATGGAATTAAGATACCATTTGCTTGAGGATATTACCAAAAGGGAGGCAAAAAAAGTTGGAGAAGTGTCCATCAATGTAAGAACTGATACTGGCTCCCTAAAAATAAGTGATGAAAATACATCTTATCACTAGGATAAAATACCTTTTACAGCACTGGATCAAGTCTGACAGGCAGGTAATGCAGAAAATAATAAACATGAGCACGTACAACTACCGCTCTCCACTGACCAATGGCTCCCTCAATCTTCAGCATGAATTAAACAGAAAGCCTGAGAATCTGGCATTGCAATAAATTTGACAGACAAACCTGTTCCTAGTAGTCTTTGTGACTGTAATACGTTCTTTAAAAAGTCATTACACTTCTGCTACTTGATTTTGATGTGAAAACTAGTCTGAAAATTCTTAAGATTGGTGCCGTGTATTCAACACAAAGGTTTGCTGCACATTTTCAGACTGATGCAGTTATTCTCATGGCATTGCAAATAAATATCTTTGTGCAGTTTTCTTGTAAAGCAAGTTTGATGGGAAATACAGAACATGTAAGTAATCTTTAAATTCAGCGGAGAGCATATGGTTCACATTTCTAAAAGTACTGTTTTTTGAGGAAGCTAGGAGAAGGGAAGAGATTTCAGGTTTGAGCAGGAAAAGAGAAAGAAGCTCTAGAATCAGAAAGTGGTAATTTTTCCATAAGTCGCGATGAGCTACTTCAGGGTCCTCTGGAAAAGGAGAGCAAAAGTCAGCAGCTGAAAAGCTTTTGATGTCAGCCATTGCATTACTATACTTGAATTTATGCTAGTCACTCTGCTGTTCGCAAAATAATAGACTACTCAGATATTGTGTAATGTTTACAAAGATGCTGTAAGTGCTGTTTCTTTTCAGAAGCACTGGGTGAGCGCTTTTTCAGAAATAGTTTTTAAAAACAGGTTTTGTTTGTCTAGTAGGGTCAGAATGATTAAGCAAGATAGAAATGGCAAACTTTACAATTTACAAGGAAAATGGCTAGTATCAGAATATTCACATTAATTGATTTGTGTCATTGAGTTTTTCACACAGTATACTCCTAACTATATTCTTTCTTTGCTGATTTCTTCTTTCCTCAGCTCCATGCTCTTCAGAGTGTTGCTTGCTCTCTTCCGACTGTTTCCTGTGTACAAGTGAACAATTCCTAAATAATTCATGAAATTGAATAAAAGAATGTCTGTGCAGGGCCAGCCAAAGCTATGACTAGCCAGCACCCTGTCATCAGTAGTGGCCAAGAGTGCCAGACTAAGAAAACAGGGCAAACTGTTCTCAAAACTTCTAAAAATAGCCACCAAAAAACTCCTCCTAAATTTGAAATGAATGTAGGCTTCCTGACTTTGTCATGCATCTCCAGCATGAAATTGGGCAAGTGGCTTAATTTTCTTCACGCACAGCTTTTCCCTATCTCAAAATGCAGTTGGATACACTTACAAAATGGTTATGAAAATGTAGCTAACAGCACTGCAAGTGTATTTGCAAATACTGAAAAGATCACTCAACAATAAACACAGACTTTTACCTTCAGACATATAAGATGGGACATTTTTCACTCTGAATGGTGTAAAGTTCAGTATAAAGCAGCTTGAAATAATCCAGTTGAACATACTACAGCAGCTTAGATTTTCTTCTGTCACGTCTGCCTCTATGGTCTCTTTTGGGGCACTGATTTATTTGTCTTTCTTCAAAAATTCTTTTAAATGTGCGAATTTAAATCTACTATTTCAAGCAGCATCACAACCAGAACTCAGTTTGTTTGTAATTTAATAAAGCAGAATTTGGCTTGGGACAGACTAGGCAAAGCAGAAGTAGCACAGCTGTTAGCGTAAATGTCTGCAAAATATAAAAATGAGTGTTCTTCCTAAAATTAAATATGAGGTACTGAAATCTTGTAATTGAAAGTTGAGCTTCTGTAATCAAACTGTTTATCCCAGATGCAGCTGACATGTTCTAATATAGCCTGAGGAACTTGGAAATGAAGAAAAATCCAGGAAGCCAGAGCAGTGTTGCAGTCAAGATTGAATTATGTTCTGAACTGGGAACTGGAGGAGATTATAGACTGAAGTCCCAGATTGTGTTGCAGAGGTCACAAATTAATTAGCTAGGGAGTGTGCTGATGCAATTGAATATGCGGGTTTCGTATCATAGTGTCTGTAGTGCTAATGTGTTCTTAGTCATTGCTGAATTTGGCAGGAAGAAGATAGGTCAAAACCAGAAACGCTCTTGGGTCTTTGTGAAATCAAGTGCAGGAGACCTGCAGAAGTCTTGCCTTTATGAAATAAGATTTAAGATTCAAATTTTGAGTTCCTGTGGAATATCACTGCAGTTACCGTGCAAGTGTACAAATTAATTTTTTAGTTAAAAGCTTGGAGAAAACGTGCATCAACATGGACTTTAGTTCTAGGAAAAAACCCTCAAACATTAGGCTGTGGATTGATGTGATCACCTGAAATACTTTCATTTTACTCTTGTTTTTAGTTGAACTGCTGCTATTGTTTGCCAGGAATCTGAATGTGTTCATGTTTACAGAAACCTTGGACAAGTAAGAAAAAGAGAAATTTCCCTAAAGTTGACTTTTTGAATATCTAGTGCAGGTAATTTTTTATTTAAATAAATGTATTAAAAATCTTTGTGTAGAAGTAGTATTTCTAGACTTAATCCAAACCTGTAGCATGAATAAAAGTAATCGTTCTAGTGTTTCTTTCCCGTATAGAAAAAAAAAATATTCTTTTTTGACCTGCACAAAAGATATTTAATTTATTGAAGTTTATTTTATATATAGGTATAAAAATGTATCCTACTACATGATAATGAGGATAAAATCCATCCTTCAGAAGAACAACTTCTGAAATTTTTTGCCTCAGATATTTTAATGCACAGACAATTAAGCAGTATTAGAATATTACCTTACACTATTTTAGATGAGGAAGAACAGTGGAAAGTCACCCACAGAGTATTACCCATTAGATTTACTGTCACGGTTTCCAAACAAAACCCATTTAATAGGGAAAACTTTACTCCCATTTTTTTATTACATACACCTCTGCTTCTCCAGCAAGATCAGATTTCACATTGGAGAGTCTCCTGATAAAAGCTATCATCTAATGTTTATATATTGAAGAACTTGCAGACTTTAATTAGAAATATCCAATGCAGTGGACGACGAGTTTCTTTTCCTGAAGACTGGAGTTGCTGTAACCCTGTATTTGAAGTGATACACACAGGAAAACCTAATGTTCTCTTTTTTCATCTGTATTTTTATTAGCTGTTTGTTTGTCTTGCAGGTATTAGCTGTTCAGCTCTGTAGGAAGCATACAACTCACTTTTTTCAAACATTAAAGGGGTTGGTTTTATCCCCTGCTTGTGCTGAATAGGTGGAATGGTTGTAAAGCAAGATGGCTGGGTTGTGGGATATTTTTTTACCCGTGCATATCCGGAATTCCCCATGCACTTGCCCCAGTCAATAAAGGCAAGTATATCAAGAGAGTGATTTAGACACTTTATATTGCAGTAGTTTTTCTCCTCATGTAGGCACTCTGAATCTTTTTCCAGGGGTGTCTGCCTCTGTCCCCTCACGCTTGTGCACAAATTTAATGCTGTTAGATATTGTTGGCTCCACTCCTTTGTCTTTTAGGGAACTACTACTGGTTATTCCCACAAATCTGTACAGCAGAATTCACCAAAGATGAAATTACATGAGTTTTGCTTCTACAACTTTCTCTTATTCTCCTATTTAGTTTGTATATGTTTCAAGTTTGATGATTTGCTGAACAGATTCATACCAAGGTGATGCTACTTCACACTTTTGTTTGTTTTTTTTTTTTCTTTCTTTCTCCCCACTGAAGAAAGTAGAAACAGTTTCTGTTTTGGAAAAAATTCTATAATGGTCCTCAGTCATATGGAAGATGAGCACTTCTGTTGGGTTTGTGTTATGGGTCAGAAAGACAGGATAAGCAAGGGTTTTGTTGATTGTTTGAGGTGGAAATGATGGATTAGGGTTATCAAGTTGCTTCTGTTAAATAGAAAATCAAATTTGCCATAGGAGTAATTAGTCTGAAGAGGATATACGTAACAAGAGACTCTTCACAGCATCTTTACAGAAAGAAGGAGGCTTGATCTTTACTGATGATGATTATTAATAGAATAGAAATCAATGTGCAGGGAAGGAATTTTTTGGAAAATGCAATATAATAGAACACCTCCCTCTGGTGGTAGACATTACATAGTTTAATCTGCTGTATCACACACTGAATTGGAAAGGTCATGGTGGACAATGTCTCTCAGACTGCTTCTGAAGAACTAGTAGAACTTTTTTTTTAAAGGTAGTTGAATTGCATACAGGGTTTCCTGCCACTGTAGCTCTTTGAGCATGATGGGGAAGGGTTGTGCTGCTTGAGTGGGTTGATTCTGAGTTTGTCAGTTAATTACATTTTTCTGCTACCCTCCCTTTTTGCTGCTGGGATTGGTTGCATTTTGCCATTTTTGCTGGGCCATAAGGATAGGCTCTATGGATGTTTGTGCTTGAAGCAGGTAATCAGAACAGCATGTGCCAAACAACTAATGGCTTCTAGCAATTGTTCATCTCTTTCTGAAAATTTGTTCATCCTTTAGTTTATTCATATTTAGCTGTTTGATCTGAGTTTTACATGCCAGTTCTCAGTTTCCAAAGTGTAATGCCTGTAATTACTTGTACTTGAAACACAATTAGGCACCCTAACTGGAGGAGAAAGGTAGTTGTTAACTGTTTATCTTGTAGTTTATTAATGCCAAGAAACAGATAATTTCTAAGATTTTTCTCTATAAGCTTTTCAGGGATGGGTTCAATCTGTTAATCTATGGAATGTGAGCCCTTGAAGAGCCTATGTAGTTGTTATTTCTGTCTCTGTTTAGACATAACAAAAAATGCTTGAAAGAATGCTTTCAAATGCTTCTTGAAAGCATATTTTAGTTCCTTGCATTTCATGGCCATTGCACTTCAGAAAGTGTAACAAACTAGCTGAATGTGTGAGAACAATATTTTTCATCCTTGTTTTCCTTTCTATTTAGTAAGCGGTTTAGGATGGTATTTTTTCCTGTTGTTCTTTCAGAACATAATGAAAACTGCTCTTCTCCTCCCACCTGCTGCCCAAGTTGAACACTGAAAATAGTTTTTGCTTTTTTTGTGTGTCATTTATAGAAGAACCTGTGCAACCTTGTAAATCTTCTATAAGGCTCTAGATGAAAAGCGAAACAGTTGGGGCCTCTCCATGAGTGGGAGTCCTAATTCCATGGCTGTGACACTGTTAAACTCATAGAAACAAAACTTGGAGGACTGGCCACACAATCTATTTTCATGTGTGGGATCCCAACGTTAACAGCACTTAATTAATATATTGTTCAAGGTTAGCACATCACTGCTTAGATTTAGAGATTTATGCTTTGCTAGTGAAGACTCCCATTTAAGGGATTCCAGATCTGTCGTGCCTAATAACCACCATTTACAACCCAGAGCTCTGGAAACAGCACTGGCAAAAAGCTGATTTTCTCATCTCTAGTAGCTTTCAAGTGGTAGCACAAGAAGTCAGATCACATCAAATCATAAATCATGGATATGAGAAGCAAAATAATCACTTTCTCCTCTTGCTTTTTTTCTTTCTTTATTGCACTTTTTCTTTATTTCCATAGTAAGACATAAACAAGAGTACATGTTGTAGCCATTTTCAGCAGCGATCTTCCAGCACTGACAGGGAGAAGGATCACTTCCTCATCACAAGGAATCTTTAAGTTCACATGTATTTGCTTTATAAAAAGAAGTGAATTGAGGAGAAGTGTATTTATCCACCTTTTCCACTGGGGGGACAGGAGTGCCTCATTCTGAGGAGAGTAGTTTTTCCATTCCTTTTCTGTTTCTATGCTTCTTTTAATATAAAGAAACCAGAGAAGCATCTAAATATTGAAGTAGCATCTGTAAGAAAAAAACATTTAAAATATCCATAAGCTTTAGATATAAACTCACTGGATGACTCATTTTTGCAGATAGTTTGTACTGATTTCAAATTTTGAGATGTGCTTCAGGTATTTCCTTTGGGATTAATTGGCTAATAATGGAAACACATGTTGTCGTTGACTGGAATTCAACATTTCTACTATGTTCATCTGGAAGACAATTTTAATAAGTAGGAATAAAAAAAAGCTTTTATTAATTTAAAACTTCAGTGTGTTTTGTTGCTCACAGAGAGGCCTAAGCAATGTTTATTTTATGTAGGCACTTCTTTGATATCTGCGCATATTCGTATTTTTGTTCCTAAAAGACTGGAAAAGAAATACATGTATTTCAAGTTTGATGAAAATAAGCAAGAGGTGCATAAATTGGGGTTGAGCTTCTGAGCCATAGTGTTCCATAGTCAGAATTTAATGTAACACAGTGGTTTCCAGCAGCCACATCTAGTAAGAGCTTGCTGTGTTTGACCTTTTGGATTCATAAATCTAGATCAACTTTCCTTTCCTTGGTCCTTGAACTTGTGCAGTTGTTTTGTTGGCAGGTTGAACACTGTGCTCTCCTGCATTTCTGTGTGATTACAGAATAGGATGGAGGGGATGGTAAGTGGGAGAGTGCAGCTACTCCCTTAAGCTCCCAGACTCCTTTGGGAAGCTAGTGAAACGTGGAGCTTGAAGCTGAGGCACAAATGAGTTTCCAGTGAGCTTTCTCACTTGTGTGATTAAAACGCAAGGTGGGTTTTTTCGTATTACTGTAGATTATTGCAGTCCTAAATTGCTCGTATAAACTCCAACCATTGCAAAGTTTTTACCCCCACAACTGAGGATTGACAGACCTTGGAGTTTCCTCTCCACACTTTTCTCTAGCTACTGCATATGAAAGGCAGATGTTAATTACAGCAAGAAGCATCAGATTCCAGAAAGGTTGAGAAGAGTAGGAAGAAGCTCACCTCTTATACTACTTCATCTTGCCATTCATTGCTTTGGTGGTAAAACCTAAATAATGATAAAATACTAAGTCTTCTTCACAGGCACCCATTTCAAAGGGTTGGGTTGGCTGTGAGGAAGTGACACTGGGAAATGAGAGTGCCTGATCTCCCTTCTCTTCCAGAACGGTCTTCAGCTCTGCCTCTTGGCTGTACAAAGGAGATTGGGGAAAAAAAGTCTGATAAATGAGTAATTCTGAGGGACATTTTGAGAGTTTCTGTAATGGTTGTTTTTTAGGCGCCTTAACTGGAGATGAGGGAGATAGAACTGATGAGGGGTTTGTGGGTTAGCACTAGAAAGGTTTCATTTACTGTAGAGGCCTTTTATCCCCTGTGAAAATCCTGACATTTTATAGTATAGTCAAATATTTGTGAATGCCTAAGCTATAAATGTGACTGTTATTGACAGAAAATGAGGCAAATGTTCACTTTAATTGGATCCACATAAATTAGACTGGAGGAATTAATTAAGAAATAATAGGCATGTGTTTTGAAATTGGAGGGTTCTCTCTAGGTATTGGAAAGGGCATGATAAGGTGACTTAAAAGGTAGCTCCAGTACAAGAAAAGCTAATTGAAACATTTCTTTTATTACAACAATATTAGGTCCTATGTGCCTGGTGAATGAAGTCTCCAGAATAAATATAAATGGTAATTAAATTCTATTTCTATCAGTTAGCAGTCCCATTTTCAAGATCTCTCACTTATTACAAAAGCACCTTGAGAAGTTCACTTCATTAGTTTATTTCATATGATTTGCTGTTGTTGCAAAGTGCTTGGGTTATGGGTTTACGGTTCA
>VXBO01003697.1:127202-201951 GCA_013400135.1 Rhinoptilus africanus | reverse complement strand
TAAAAAGTATAGCAATCATGAAGGATAACTGAGCTTAAATAACTCATTTCATGTTTTCAGAAATAGGAAGAAAATATTAAAAAGTTGCATTTATTAATAAAACCCCCAAGAACTAAATAGCTTTCCTGTACCACATGTGCTCACGATTATAAATAAAGTTCAGTTGTATAGAATGTAATCTTTCTAATATTTTTCCTGGTTTATTAATTTTCCCTGTTCTTTATGCGTAACTGCGAAAGCGATAAGCTCTGCTGGTAGCTCATACAAGAATATATGTGATAGTTATTTCATGCTCTCCAGTATAATTTTCAATTCATCCACCTATTGTTGCTATTACTATTGTGGCTGTATTAAGAAATATATAACATATACACATATATTAAAATGTACTGGTTATGTATTTTAAAAGATACTGTTTATATGTTTATAAATATGATTTTGTACAGTACTTACCTCTGGTTGTGTTTTATGACTTTGGTTGTCTTCTCCTAATACAAATGCTTGTGCAAATTTTATAGTACACTCCCCTTAGGGCAGGATCTCAGTGTTTATTCTGCAAGTGGGCTCGTGCATCTTTCTGTGTGTTATTTAAAGAGAAAAAAAATATATCTTCTCCTCCCAAGTAGAATTTCATTGCCAGTCAATTATTGAAGTGTTAGATTGCATTCAGGTATGTACTTAAAGGAAAGGTTTTATCCATTTCACACTAATTTATTGCACAAAATGTAGTTATATATGAATGACATATGAAATGCCTTCAGCTATGAACCAGAGAAGTCCAGTGAAAAGTTTGCAATGAATAAGTAAATGACGATGTGCATGGTCATATATGAACAGTTTTCCCGGGTACATGAAGAAAAAAAATAAAATTATGCAATAACTTAAACATTTCAGTGTAGCAGTTTCAATGTCATTATATAATATTTGTGTTACTTCCCCGAGAGTACTTCCAAAATGCATTTGCTTCTAAGCGTGGAACTGTTTTCTGGTTAGACTAGTGTAAGGTAAAAGCTTATTGTGTATGTAGGGATACTAATGGACTAGTAGACGTTTGATGTGACACGCATTAATTTATGCTCTGTAAAAGAGCAATATGCTCTGGTAATAAAAAATGTGCAGATTGAACATGTAATGCAGCGCAGGAAGCAAACGCTCTCCAAATAACTTTTTTGCTCATTCCCACTGCTAGGTTATGGGATATGTAGGACTGAAGAATAGAGAAGTGGTGTCATATTGCCTATCAACTAAAATTATTACTGTAAAGACTCTAATTTTCTCCTCTTAGCATGCTGTTTACTCTGATGCTTCTTGCAACATCCATAATTTATTTGAATGAACCCATTTCTTATTAATGAAAACATCTGTTATAGACTAGCGAATAGGAAGTGTTTCATAACCTTGACCCTTATAATAAGCCAAAAGGATAGCTTAAGTTTAAGACCCTTGGGGAGTTTCAGAAGTTTTATGGTTTCCTATATCATAGCTTGAGTGCAAATGAGAAAAAGTTATGGCTTAGTGTTAAGTCATTTCATGTAATATTTTGATGTGCCTGTCTTTTTCGGAATAAAATGCTTTATGACACGCTGATATTGCTCGTATTTGCCTTTACCTCAAATTTCAACCGATTGTAATCACAGAAGCTACTTATCAGAAGCTTAAGGGTTGTTCCCTGCTTAATTACAAACCCCTTAGAGTTAAGCAATAATTGAGGATTTAATAGTTCCATAGGTGTTTTGTTGGATACTGGTGGCTAAAGTAAACGAAATACTGGAGTTGGGACTGTCTGAGTTTTTTGTGTCACAGAACTGGAAAAAGGTTGGATATTCTAAATATTTATTAGTTTGATCTTTAGGTAACAGGTGAAATGAACATATCTGGAAGACGGGCTCTTCCTGGTTGCCCACCCTCACCTGGTAACAGTAACAGGGAAAAAGTATGAAGGAGTTTTCATCCTGTGCAAAAGACGTGATTTTTGTGTGACACCTCTGGTTTTATGGGTTAGATTCAGAAGCTGTAAAGGTAATGGCTTTCATTATCAATGTTATTTTGTGAATACAAATGGACAAATGTCTTGCGAAAGAACTTGTCTTCAGAAGTCTGGTAACAAATCTGGCTTCTTGCCTTTCTTTTAGTCTAAACTATTTGAATTCATTGTATACATATAATATGAAATGTCTATGTATGCCCATAGTCATTGTTTAGTTTATAAAGAAAGCCTAAGTAACATAACAAAAACATCACTCGTACAGTTAACATCCAGTGCATGAGAGCCCTACCTGAGAATTTCTGCTCCTGCTCAGGTAGCTGAGATGCTGGGTCTAACCCTTAATAAGAAAGCAAAAGGATTTTGTAGCTAGAACACTGGCAGTGTTGCTGCTTACAACTACCAGCTTCTCTGCAGTAATAGCTTATTGTATGTATTTCATGCATTTTATTGATAGATCTTTCCTTCTGTTATTCCCCCATGCAAGGAATGGCTAATTTTCACATCTCATTTTGGTGCTGGCTGCATCTTGTAAATAACACCAGGACATTTTGCACACAATAAATAAATAAATAAATAAAGCCACAAAAAAAAAAACCACACAAAAAGTCCCACAATCACACCAAAAAAAACTCCCAAACCAACCCGCAAAACAAACAAAAAACCAAAACAAACAAAAAACCTCCCACCAAACCTGAAGGCAGTGGTGGAAAAAGGGGACAGCATTGAGAAGAAAAAGAAAACATATTTTCTGAAAAGTGGAGAAAGTTTGTTTCCACTACTCCTGTGTACGGTTGAAGTTTCTGTCAAATGTTACAAAGTTGCATTTCATTAGCCAGGAAAGGGGAGTGTAGATTAGATGGAATTTTGGTCAGTTGTTGTGCAATTTGGCAGGGATTTTGCAAGCGTAGTGGAAGGCCCAGTAAAAATGAAGGGAAAAAATAATTTAAACGAAAGTGTTTTGTATGCATCTCTAGTTAAATAGAAAATTCTGGAAATGATGATTAATGTCTTGCCAACTCTTGTTCTGTTTTTTTCTGAGACTATTAGGAGAGGTCATTCTTCTGTCAACAGAATTACATTCTGATTTTAATCAGAATAAAGCCTCCCCTTCAGAACTTGCCAGGATGTTGCCTGTGTTGTGTGTGTATTTTTATTTAGGTTTATTTGTTAAGCTGTTAAGGCTTAACTGGATTTATTCAGACGCAGCTCTCCTGTAACTATTGCCAGTTTTAATTGTGCTTGGGGGGAGATGAAGATGATCTGCAAGTTATTTGTGTAAATGAGGGTCCTGGTTCACAGAAGCCAAATGCCGTTCACTGATACACAGAAGAAATATAATACGGCTCATCCAGTATGTCATTAAATATGGGCTTGTACCAGGTAAATACTGGACCACGGATCATAAAGCAAGATTTCAGAAATCTGTTGATAATTTAGGTCAAATTTATGATAGAAACTGTAGTCACTGAATAGGTCCTGTATTGCTGTTGATGCCACGTTACAAAGGCAGCTCTTAATAATTTGCTGTAGCATAAATAAGCAGTACATTTTCAGTTAGAGTTAGTTTGTCTCCGGCGCCTGAGATCAGCACTCAGCACTTTCCTCAGGCGCTCTTGTCTGCAGCGAAAAAGTGGTTAAAAAGGGGAGAGAGGAGACATTCTCGTGTTCCACACAACAAAGCAGGGTAAGACTTTTTTTGAAAGTGAATTGATTTGCAGCCTGAGTAAAAGTTGGTCCTGAACACGCAGTCCTGGATTCATGAAGGCAAAGAGCATTTAACTGCCGTGCTGGATTTTGCTGCTGTGTGACAGCTCTGAGCTGTTTCGCTAGTCCGCTTCTTGGGAAATGCTGTCACTGGGAATGACCGTTTTTGACAGCTTTTTATGCCCTCCCTTTGAAGTTGGAGAATTCATCAATAGGTTGCAAAAGTGAATAGTTTTTCAGGAAAAAATAATAAAAAAAAATCCACCTTTGGTCAATGTGCTCTTAAACTTGCAGGTGTGGGAGATCCAGCGCAGCACTAGTACTTACCATACTATCATTAAAGGACTGGCAGGACTTTTATTATATAGACTATTTTGTAAAAACGTTTTACTTTTCTCTGTAAATGCCTTTTGTGGATGACACTGAGCTAGTGCCGCCTGAATAAAGTATTTTCAGCTACGTAGCAAAAAAAAAAAAAGTAAAATAACTGGCTGAAAATTTTTAACTTGCTGAATTTTAATATATTTCATAGTATCTATTGCTGTTCTGTAACTCTGCACTTTCTTTTTTAATGCATTTTATAGATTCCTCATGGTGTGTAGTATTGAGCACAACCATTATTTTTTGCTCTGTTCCCTGAAGACGGAGTTGCTCCCGTTTCTGATGCATACACAAAACACAGCAGTGCTTCTGTGCGCTGCCTTGGATGCAGTCTCAAGTAAAACACTTACAATCTTTGTAGCCGCCTTGTATTTGCAGGCCACATGTGAGATTTTCATTTATTTTTCTGTACTGCCTATTTATAGGCTGGTGGTTCCCAAAATGTCTCCAGCCGTGAGCTCCCCTTCTGTCAGGGCTGTGGCCTTGGTGGAGGTGTGAGGAGCTGGGTGTCTTCTGGGGTGGTGGCTCCAGCTGTAATGGCTGCAGCTGTCTGACTGTGGCTTCAGTCCCAAGTGCTTGAAGCTTTCTTCATTGCTTCAGACACATTAATAATATCCAGGAGCCCAACTTGGGTGAAGCTTCATTGATAAGGAGTGAGGCCTGAGTAGGACATCTTCCTGGGTCCAGTAACTCATTCCTGATAAAAAGCATCCTGCCGATTTTTCAGAGCTGTGTTGTGGAGGTGGGTGACTTCCTGTCTGCTGCCTCCTGGCTGAGTCTTCCACAGCAGAAGTTACAGTCTAATTCCTCTGGCAAATCGCTTAAATCCTAAATCAGCATTTAGGGACTGTTTGACTGTAGAGCTTCCTAATCCCAGTGAGTCATGTTGACAACCTGTGTTTCTAAGACATCATCATCTGCAAATATTTATGGACTGCTCTGTTTTCCTCTCTGTCATGACATAGTCATGAGTAACCGATACTGATTTACCTATGTGTTTGCGTAATGAATAAATCTTGCCTTTGTATGTCATTTTTTAGAAAGATGTGTTTAGGGATACTGAGAGGTGGTGCACTTCAGCTGTCTCTTTATGAGGAAGAGGTGCCTTTGCATTGTGAGAGTAACTGGATGTTAAGCAGACCAAAATCCACTTGGCAAGGAGGGGTGTTCCCTGGAGGCATCCAGTGGCAGAGCTGTGCCAGACTGAAATCCAGTAGGAACTGAGACTGATGTTGTAATTAATCAGATATTGGGATTGTGGGTTTGGGAAAGCCCACAAGGGAGGATTTGCATGTGAAAAGGAAAGAAGTATTTCACCTCAAACTGAATCTGGTTTGGAGGCAAAGGCAAGGGAAGCCTGAGGGTGGCATCTATCGAAGACGTGGAATCTGGACTATTGGGGCAGTTTGGAGACTTAGTGTGACTTGGTGCTTGCTGACCAAAAAGAAAGCAAAAGGAAAACTTTGAAGCCAAATCATTTGTCCATAGCTTTAACGTGTTGTAGTGATTTACTTCCCGTATCTAACTCTATGGTCATAGATCAATGAACAACTTTTAATACCATTGCTGGAGAAAATGAAGGAAAGTAGGGGGGGGAAACCCCAACACACAGATACACCCCAAACACACCCTAAACCCTATCAAATGCGCGATGCAAATCCCACACCAGCTCCTCCTCACTAACCTGGACCCCGAGTTGTCTGCACTGGCTTCGCCAAAACTGTTACAGGTGGGATTTTGTACAACAACAGTGAGAAGTGTTGTTTTTAGAGAAGCGTAACATTTCCTTATACTTGTATGACATGACTTAGCTCTTCCCTCATCTGATGTTTACTCCTTTATGGCTTTGTACGTGCTTTGTGTGAACTGTTTTTAAAATGATGCTATGTGCTCTGTACTGATATACACAGTGGTGAGCTTTGGGTGCTCTGGAACAGCTGTGGGAAACAAGAACTTTGTGTAGTTCTGAAATTGTTTGTTGTTCTTCAGCAACAAATAACTTTTAAGATACTTTACATCTGAAATAAAAACCCCGAAGGCTGCTTTGCGTTGTATGAGATATACAAATGATGATACCTCTGGCAGTGTTCTGAGGTTCTTTTTGTTATGCTCAGGTTTTTTGCCTAAAATCAGACGATTAGACTGGGCAAGTGGGATGACGTATGAAATCTTGGTTTTGATAGATTTCCAGAAGAAGCAGCCAGACGATGACTCTACTCCCAGCACAAGCAACAGCCAGTCAGATTTGTACCCTGGAGAAACGAACAGTGACAACAGCAATACCTCTCTAACCACGCAGGCCGCTAACTCCAACCAGCAACTTTTGACAGAACTGAATGTAACTTCACCGAGCAAAGAGGAATGTAAGTGCACAAGTCCTAAGTGACAGCAAAGGAGGTGTAAAAGCTTTGTTTTCTTCTCGGGCTTATGTTTCACTGACTCTTTTTGGAAATAAATGGCCTGTCTTGTGGGGCAAAGGGAAAGGTTAGAAGTTATTCATAAAATAGACATTGATGGCTTTACCCAAAGAACAAGTTTAAAGGGGTCACAGGAGTTTCTAACTAACTTTACAGTCGTTTGAACGGCAGCATACAACTTAATTACAGTTTTGAGACGCTCTCATTTTGAGAAACTTTTTCATGCATTTCTGGTAAATTAATATATCTATTCTAGGATAAACACCAATGCCTTGTAATTTTTTACTTCAAAAGCTTTTGGTTTTTAATAATTGCAGTTAATATCACCGACTGTAATGCACGTTTGTCTAGACTGCTGCTAGGTTACTTGCATAAAACTTAAGTTTCATGTGGTAATCCCTCTGTTCTTTCATGACCCATCTTTCTTTTTTCTTGAACTCTGTAAGGCAAAAATTCTTCCTGCAGGTAAGCTGTTAAAGATTAGCAAACACAGTGAGATAAAGTTGTCTTTTAAGTTGTTCTAAACTTATATATATATTCTGTGTATAATATATGGAGTTTTAAAATCTGTGTTCTACAACTGAAGCTTAACTGGGTAATTTGTAGTTTCATTTTCCTTCAGCTGTAACTTTATTTTGGATGATGCTTTATGGAGAGTCCTTCTTGAGCTGAGTTTGCTTGTGCCTCTTGCCTGGTAAATAGACATACACATTACAAGAAAAACATGCTCGCTCTTTAGTAGGGAATCTTCTAGAACTGCTCTGGTTTGTGAACACTGAGGCAACTACTGTAAATAACAATGCTTACAAAGCACTAAGACTAAAAAATCTTTGATACGCTACACTTGTTTTCAGTTGTGTTAACTTTGCATAGAATGGTTTTGCAGTTTGGCTGAAGTGTTTATTCTGTTTAGAAGTACTTATTTCTGTAGATTGGCTGTAGGCAAAGCACAAAGTGTCGTTTTGGGATTGTGGTAGTTTATTAG
This sequence comes from Rhinoptilus africanus, assembly GCA_013400135.1. Taxonomy (NCBI): domain Eukaryota; kingdom Metazoa; phylum Chordata; class Aves; order Charadriiformes; family Glareolidae; genus Rhinoptilus; species Rhinoptilus africanus. The sequence goes on along the minus strand of VXBO01003697.1, from coordinate 194,477 downwards.
ACTAAAATAAATTTTTTAGCTTGAATTATTGCTTTGTATCTGTAAGTGACAATATTGTCAGAAATACAGTAGGGTTCAGGTGTGAATGTTCTGATACCTGTTCTTGTAATAAGAATGAACTTGCCGTGTAACTCTTGTCTCTCCATACACAGCGGCTGCTGACCACCCATCATCTCTTCCTTCTGTCCAGCGCTTCTTCAGGGGAAACCGGTAGTCTGCTGTAAAAACAAGGCCTTAAAACAACCTTCCTAGAAAATTCAGTAAAATGATACGTTTCAGCAACACATTTGGGCCTTCACAGGGCAGGGGGCCTCAGCACCTCTGCTGGCTTATTAGCCAGGATCTGCTGTTTGGTATTACAGGGTGCTTCTCCAGTGCTTACCACGTCAGGTTTTCTGAAAATTTGTTCAGTTAGGAATTAAATTGGGTTACAACAAAGTGTTTCTGTTGTGGCTGAGAAGGACTTGGGGGTAAGTGGGAAGGTGATTACAGGGAAGGAAATTAAATAGTGTCCTTCATCCTGAGTTGCTGTAAGCTTGTGAACGTACACTGAAGGTGACAGATACTAGGCAGCACAGCCTGCAGAGCATTTGAAAATACTGCCTTTAAAAAAAAAATCTTTATGACTTCCTGCTGGGGTGATTTTAAGTGAAATACAGTGGAGAAATTTATTTACAGCTTGAGCTCTCTCTGTCTTCTCGCACATCCCCACTACCTCTTTAATGAAGCTTAATATCATTTATCAGAAATAATTATACACAGATGGAGCTTATCTGATGGATAATGGCCTCAGCGTGGAAGATTTTTTCCCGTAATGAAGAATGCCCAAACTTTAAATGTTTGATTTTAATTTGAGGGTGTCTTTTTTCTGTGCAATACTTATTTATTTTGCAGCAAGTTCTATAAAGCATGCACTGCTCTCTGTTCAGCTGTGCTCTTCAAAGATTGGTATTTTGCAGTGCTGTGTGATGACGTACAGCTATGTGCTGGTCTGAATAGAATTGTGGTAATTCACCAGAAATCAATGTATGAGATCACTATGGTAATCCCTATCAAAGCGTGGAAAGATTGGAGTACTTGGGAAGGATTCTCATGGTGCATTCCATTCCCCTCTCTTCCCTTTTAAGCTTTTTGAGAAGACTCTCACATCAAGGCATTTGCCATAGTACTTCAGTCCGTAGGGTAAACAGATTGGACAGAATCGCAGCAAGTCATTTAGGCAATTAAGAAATTCCATTCAAGTTACAACAACTGAAGAGAACCATAGAAATCTCATGTGGTAAGATTCATATTCTCTGTCAGAGAAAGAGAAGGGGATTTTTTTGTACTTGTTTTTAAGTAGCCATTTCCTTTTCTAACATAGAATGAATGATATGGGGGAATAGTTCCTTGGACTGGATCTTGCAGGATTTCAGTTTGACAATATGCAAATATTTCTCCCTTTTTTTTTACTGTTTTGATTTTCTGTGAGAGTTGCATTTGCATTCCTGAGTGTCTTTTATACACCAGGTTGTAGTGACTTTGCATCTCCTGCCACCCTCAGTTCTGAATAATCACCTACCCCAGTGGCTGCTTTGCTGATCAATTATCTTTCCCCTGAGTAGATGAAAGGTAGTTCTCAGTCTTACAGGTAACAGTCCACAAAAATGTGTTAAAGATTTATGCCCAGAGACAGCGATGCAAACTTCAGGAGTTTTTTCCTCCTTCACATGTGTTTTGTTTTTATGAAGTAATACTTATCACTGATTTTTAAAAAATGCTGTTGCTATCTGGGGGGGCGGAAACATTCTAAGAACTTTTATTTTATTTTCTCCCACATATGCTTCTTGAGTTGCCTTTTTCTGTACAGAATCTTCAGGTCTCATCAGTTGCAGTACGTTTTCTGAAATGAACTTTTGCAGACAGGGAGTATATTGATACTGGTATAGCTTTACTAAGTCTAACTATGGATTTTACTGATCTGTTTCTTAACAGATGGCTAAACCAGTCTAACCCTTGTTCTTCTACTGCTTTACGTGCAGATAAGTTTCACTGTTCAAGTTCTTCTATAGTTTTCATCTGTTCTCATTGTTCCCTTCCATCGACTCTCTTCATTTAGGAGGTCTTAAATAGTAGTTATTTCAGTGTCAGTCACCGTATGAGCCAGTTGCTCTGTCAAAGATTTCCTTTTCTTATTGGGTGGGCAGGGTCTTAGTTTATTTTTAACAGACAGGAAAAAAAGGGTTTGACAGCGGCCCTCGCTTCTCTCTCTACCTACTTGCAGCCACCGGCACTCTTGGGGAAAAAAAAAAAATCAGCTTATTAAGGAAGGTTCTATGTATTTTGGTAAAGAAAAGGTCACACTGCACTTGGAATAATTTTGCTTAGTTTCAGGCCTTTGTTGCTTTCTTTGGGGCTGTCATATTATTTTTCTGTCACTATATGAGCAGACCTAAAGCTGACACTTTGCAGGTTTAAAACTAACTGTGTTGTTACGTGACAGGAGAAATGTCAGTGTGAACAACTCCGACTCTGGCAGCTGGATCGGGTTTGATATTTCAGTAGTTCTCAGCTTCGGCTGACATGGTTTTGTTTTAATTATGTGCTTAACTCTTCCCGGCCTCCTTGAATTAGCAAGAACCACAATTGAAAAAGGACAAAAGGAATATCTGATTTTTCTAGAACAGTTAAATGCTTTACATTTCTACTTTGAAGACTTTATAAGAAGATACACAAAGATCTGAGATATTGCTGCAAATGTCAAAAAATACCCTGAAGATTTCAGCCCAGGAAGGTGATCACTGACTACACCTTACCTCTGTGCATGCTGAATTTTAGATGCCTAAGTATGAATTTTCAGGACTGAATGCCTATAAATTTTGGCTCGTTATTGTATACTCTCTAGAGTTTGAACTGTTGCATGTCAAGCTAAGCGTTTAAGGCATCATTAGCTTATCTCAAACACTTAAATTTGGAAGACAAGTTTGAAGAATGCTTTAAAACATTGTTTATGTTATTAAGTATTTGCACACACCGCAAACACTGAAATACCCCCGATTATGAAGTTATTTCAGTGAAGTTACTTTACGTACGCAAAGTGCACTACATCTGAGAGAGAGATGCACCAGGCTTCTCTAAAAGATCTCTGGCAGAAAGGTGAGAGATAGGGGTTTTTTTCTGCTGCACCTATTGGATGTTTCTACTCTGAATTTCATGGTTTGTTGAAGCGTGACAGTGTGAAAAACCACAAAGGCTATAGTACTAGAAAAGTAATGGGGTTTTTTCTGTGTTTGGAATATAAAAAAAAAATCTTATGTTGGTTTTTTTTCAACACAACCTTATGAAAAATGGATAAACAAGCGCATCCTTTCTTTTCTTTCTTTTTTTGTTGGATGGCCTTCTCTCTGACAGTATGCAAAAGGTTTCTACCAAATTATAATGACTTCAGAGTTTTGCCTGGCTTTGTCTGCAGTCAGAGATGACAGTTTTCCTATGTACGCGCTGAAAATACTTCATATTTTGAATTATTATTGTGATATCCTTAATTGTGCTTTGTGCCTTTTAAATAAGGGTAGGGATTTTTAAGATGACAGTTGCTTTTGGATGCTATCCATTGTATAATTTTCTAAATGCCTTGGCTTTGAGAATTCAGTTGCTCATTGCAGTAGGAGTCACTTCTGTACATTCTGTCTGTGGGGAGCTTTGTTTTCTGGCTCATCTCTGACTGAAAGCTAGGTGCATACCCACTTCTATAAAGTATAAGGTGTATAAACAGACTAAACTAAGCTACCTATTTTAGTCTTGCTTGTCATACATGGTTGTAGAAAAGAATTTACTTTGTTGCTAACCTGGTTATTCTGATACCGATTTGTAGGTTTTTTCCCTGATCCAAAAGAATGTAGTAACTGTTAAACATATGCTGCGCTACAAAACTACCTGACCTACGTGATTTAATATTGCAATTAAACTTGTACCCAAACATAACTAAAAAAACTACAGCTAGGTGATGGTGATGATGAACAGTTCTAATTTTCCTCATCAGCTCACAAGACTGTTACGTGTTCTTTCTTCTTATACTCAATTTTGTGTGTCTTGTATCAGAGCAAGAGGGGGCACACCTCTAATACAGAATATGCACCTGGCTGGTTTTTGATATAGTCACCTTTGGATTTCTATGCCACAGAATAAGAACTAGATATTTTCTTAGTCTTTTTCTTTTGTTAAGTTAGATAATAGGTATCTTACATCTTAAAGGATTTTTTTTTTAACCTTGTTGTCATTAGATGCTATGTACCAATAGCCTTTTGGTACTGTTTTTAATGTTAAAATTAACAGTAATCCAGTTTTTCATTTGGATTATCATCAAACCTAGATTTTCTTGGATCACAAAATAAGTATATATTTATTTGTTTATTTGTTTATTTATTTTAGTGTTGATGCAAACACTTTTTCTTTTGGAATTTGCAAGAATGCTTTCAAATACAAAACCAGATTGAGTTGTGGGCTATTTGAGTTGTCTTTTGAGATATGTGGCTAGTATTACGTGCCAGTCCAGAACATACAGGCAGTTAAAGATTTGAACAAAACGGTGTCTAGTAGAAGTGTCGCCTTCAACGTCATTTCATGGTGTGGAGACCTTCCTGTAAGTTTCAATCTATTCCCTACAGTCACAGTTTCATTTGAAGAACATTTCTGGTTCTTCTGACATCTTAAGCAAAGATCTGGCACACAGATTTATGAAATGAACACTTCTTTCCATGTCTGTGGCATGATAATTTTGAAACATAATGAAGAGCAGCAGAACAGTACCACAGTTAATTGTTCCCTCTGATTTATAGTCCCTTCACACTGCAGAGCAGACAGTGTATCCTAAGGTCCCATTTATTAAAGTGAAGGGACCCCATGGAACATGAAACGGAAACACAGTCGCATAAGAAAAATGTGGGTTAGAGCTGCACAGCTATCAAAGTTACATAAAAATTATTTATAAAAATATAATTTAGCTGCTGGTTTCAAAACCACATTTTTACACTTCAGTTTATAGCTATGAAGTAGGAAAGTGTCATGTCTATTTTACAAATGAGGAAACTGAGGAAAAGCAGGTAACAGACTGAGAGAATAGCAGGGGGAAAAAGTGGAATCTGAATCCTGTCTCCATTTACTTTGTTATGGTTGTTAAATTTACCAGCTGTCAGCAGCAGTGCAGCAGTCCAGTTTTACTTGATTTTCCAAAAGCTGCATGAAGATAAAAATCCACAAAAGTAAATAATGTCAGATGTGTAAAACTAGAATTCTAAAAGCATGTGTTTGTATGTGATATAATCCTCTTATCTGCTTAATAATGACATAACTTAAATTACCATACACCTTACACATTCTGCAGCAAACAAGCAGTTAAGTGCTATAAAGTTCTTTCGCTTTTTTTTTTCCTTTAAAGGAGTGTATTCTGTCTGTGCAGACTGTAGAGATTTATGTTCATGTTTTTTCATGTATCAGTGTTTGTAATCAATGACTGTTTTCAAACTCAATTGTGTAGATTAATTAGATTATGTCTGTACTGATTCAGGAAATGAACGACTAGATTATTGGCTTGGACAGGTCTCCAAAGGTGGGTTCTTTCCTGTGTTGCAAATAGCCGTGAAATTCTCCCTCTCCTGGCTACAACACTGCTCTCCAAGGAAATTCTGCTCTTACTTACCACTCTCTCCCAGCCCGTTGCATGCGGGGAGTTGGTGTGCTTTTTCTGGGGAGGAACCATCACTGTACCGAAAGCTCAAAGCAGCGTTTGGGGCATTCTCCTGGCACTCTGATCAACTGCTACACAGCTTCAGGCTTCTTCACTTATTTGTCATGTTCGTTCGTTATCTGGCTTGCAGTTCTTGTGTTCTCTGTAATTGTTTCAGTGTATTATTGTAATCTTAGTCTTTGTGCTCTTGTACAGGCTTGGCTTTGCTCCAATCTGCATCTCTTCCTCTGCTCAGTACGTGCTTCCAAGTGCTGTTCAAACACACCTGACACGTACTCTGGGTTCAAAGTTAGCACTTCCTCAAACAGCAAGAAGAGGGGGGGTTAGCAGAGCATTTCACTTTTTCCTGCACAGGGTGTTCTGACTGAGTAGAGTCACTTCACTTTACAAACACTTCAGGAAAGGGGAACAAGAAGTTGCCCTGACTTAGGGCATGTCCTGCAGGACAGGTGGTCCTTGGCGAGCGTTACCGTCTTTCAGGAAGGGAGGTGGACAATGCAGAAAGGGCGTTCTAAGGGTCAGTTTAAACATACAGAAATTATCATCATCTATAATAGTAAATAATAACAATATTAACATATATATAGAAATATGCATAATACATAAAATTTTACTAGAGGGTTAGCAAGGTAACTGTTTTTGAACCTGTTTTTCCAAATTGATATAGTTAGAGCACAGTTAACGGTAAGTTATAGAAAGCTAGGGATATCAGAAGCCAGAAACATAGCAGCTGTATTAACAAGACCTTTTATTTTAATATACTGCGATGATGGGGTTGCAGAATCTTGTTTTGTCCTTTATTAATTCTGTGTTTGAATTTGCAAACTCAGTTATTCTCACAATTCTCCTAATGTCTTTAATAGCTTTCAGTGGTTTTGCTTTTTCGGTCATCTTCTCTTGGGATTAGATTATTGCTGGGCAGTGGCTGCTTTTGTTTGGAAGAGGAGTTGCAAATGCCAGAAACCACAAACAGAAAAAAAATAGGAGCAGAAGCTATTGTTTAATCTGCTAATTGGATATAGAGTAGAAAGATATCTTTAGTCTTCCATTTCGGTCTCTTCTTTGTGCTGAGAAAAAAAAAATAGCAGTCTGCAGCCGTGTGGGTTATGTTAGAAGCTAGACGTGTGTGGCCTTTCACTGGGCGCTGAAATTAAATTCCCTTGAAACACTTATATTTGGGGGAATGAAGGTGCAGATAGGTTACAGAATCACAGAATGGTAGGGGTTGGAAGGGACTTCTGGAGATCATCTAATCCAAGCCACCTACCAGAGCAAGTTCACCTAGAGCAGGTTGGACAGGTACACATCCAGGTGGGTTTTGAATGTCTCCAGAGATGATGGGCATCTCTCTGGGCAGCCTGTTCCAGCTCTCTGCCACCCTCAAAATAAAGAAGTTTTTCCTTCTATTCAGATGGAATTTTGTGTGTTCCAGTTTGTGTGTGTTGCACCTTGTCCTGTCACTGAGCACCACTGAAAAGAGTCTGGCCTCATCCTCTTGACACTCACCCTTTAGATATTTGTAAGCATTGATGAGATCCCGTCTCTGTCTTCTCTTCTCCAGGATCAACAGACATGGGTCTCTCAGCCTTTCTTCTGAGAGATGCGCCATTCCCTTGGCCGTCTTCGTAGCCCTCTGCTGGACTCTCTCCAGTAGTTCCTTGTCTGTCTAGAACTGGGGAACCCAGAACTGGACACAGTAAATATCCTGAATCATGCGAAGTATAATAAGCCTACCTTTGTGTATAGCCGAGCAGGAAGAACTGGTGTTCTGCTGTCTCTGGCTTCCCTTTTCTTTCATGCAGAATTTTTATCAAAGCTGTGGGAAGTACACTGCCCCGTTTCAAATAATACAAAGAAGTCTGTATTAGCCATTATGTGTACCAAAAGGTTCAACATAATGACTTCCACCTAGAATTGCATGGTCAAGTCCGTACTACATAATATTGAATTATGCATGACATTTTTAATGGTGGAACAAAAACAGTAGCAGAAGGAAGTGCTGCAAAGGACGTGCCGCCTTCGCTAGTTATTAGGCACTGGTGTACGTGCATGCAAATCCCGAGATATCCTTTGTTGAAACTCTGGTGCTGTGCTGTACAAATCAAAGCTATATGAAAGTAATATCTAATGAGGGAAAACTAAATAAAAGAAAAATTCTGACACAGGGAAGCGCAGAATACATACCAACTTATTTTACTTAGGGAGTGAAAAGTAACGATGTTATATTTAGTTGGACGCTGAAAGGATCAACTAGTGTAAATATTTACTGTACAATAATTGCAAGGATTAGTTTTATTTGATAGTCCACAGTGATGATGCCTGTCACTGTCTATTCAGTGAAAACTGGAAGCATATAACTAAACTTATTTAAAGAGCTGCTGCGTCTTAAGAGGCAGTTGTGGTCTAAAGTCAGTTCACTGAAATTCCGTACCCTGTTGTATATATTTTGATATATTCCACATCCTGTTGTATATATTGTTACTCAAGTTCTGTATTGGAACCAAATACTGTATACTTGGTCTTTGAAAACTGAGACTGACTTAATGGACCTGCTGTCTTTTTTTTTTTTAATATCCAAAAGTTTTCAATGGAAAATTTGATAGTTGCAGTATTGATTTTCTTTCCAAATGCCCCAAACTCTAGACTAGGCATTTTTTTGAGCCTTTCACAGTAGTATTAGGGAACTAGATCAAGCTGATATTTACTTCTTTTTTTTTATATTCTTGCCCAGAAAAAGATATGTTATAAAAAGTTATTTGAGCCTACTTGACTACTTCTGGTTGTTGCAAAGTGGATATTGCTCCCAGTGCTATCAGGCCTGGAGCAGCACCAACATGGTGATACCAGGATGCTTGATCCGTCCAGCCAGGATGCTTCCGTGTTGGTCAGGGAAGGCATCCAGCCCACGCTTCCCAGTCCTCCTCGCTGCAGAAGCAAACTTGGCTTTTCTCACATGCAGACTGGTCTCTGCAGAGATCCCCACCGCTCCCCTCCGCTTCCCTGTGGAGTTTAGCCCTGTCTCACCAGCTCCCTCCTCACCAGCCTGCAGACCCCAGCCATCCCTCCCAGCGCTGTCTGTCACTTCTGCCAGCTGTTTATCCTGTTCCTTGTCACCTGCAGCCCTTTCCTAGCTGGTGTTTGGTAGTTTCCATGTCCCATTTGCTTCACTTAACCTCAGGGCAGGCCCTAATGAATGCCGAGGCGTCTGCCTGCAGGCCAAACACTGGCTCCTTGGCCTTTGTAACCACCCCTTTAAAGATTACCTGTTGCAGGCTTGTGAAATGGTGTATGTTGCCGGAGGGACTTTTGGGGAGAACAGAAAACTCAAGTTCAACAGTCCTTCTCTGGAGAACTGAAAGCGTGAAACCTGTGAGATCTTTGCTCCCAAGTGCTTTTCATTGAAATCAATTGCACTGAAATAATTTCCTCACGCCTTTCCCTCACAGTTGCAGAAGTTTCTTTTCTCTTTCTCGTGGTGTTACAGTGCTGTGAGTTTTACAGGGTAGATAAAGTTAGTCAATACCTGATGCTTACTGAAAAATAGAAATGAAAGAAAAACTTGAAGGGGGAGCATCTTGGAGAGAAGCAAAAAGAAACAAAAAGATTACTACCAGGCCAGACTTGAAAAATATTTGAAAAGAGAAAAACATTGCCAGAGCCCCAGTGCTGTTTTCCAGATATGCAAAGACTGGGGGAAAAAAAAAAAAAAAGAAGTATTTTTCAGAGCGTGAAGACTTAGGCTAAAGGTTATCTTGTCATACTAAGCTTTGTTGTATTGCCAGCATAGTACTCCTCTATCACCAGCAGTCCAGTGCAAACTTGATTATTCTATTTTGATAGCCAAACTCTACTCCATCTAACTTAATTTCAGGCTCTCTAGCATCATCCAATTTATAATATCCAATTACCAAAGCTATGATGTATCATTACCATTGGTAATGCTACTGTCAATTTGTCTTGGCTTCACTATATGGGGGTTTATTTATTTATATATTTATTTATTTATTTGTTCTGCGAGTCACTGAGTACACTCAATAGGTTGCTATTTTAACAAGTTCTCTGGAGAACTCTTCAGTGATGATGCATGTTAAGAAAAAAGCCAGAAGGCAATTTACTACCAAGCAGATACCAGATGAGCGGGCAGGAGTCCAGAGTTCAACAAAAAAACCCAAACCCTTAAACATGGAAAGAGTTTGTTAGCATATGCTTGTGCCACGCTTTGAAAACATAATGAGGACAAGATAAGAGGCAAAGTTGTTATCTCACTGGAGTCAGTGAGGAGGTTTCTGTTGACATCAGGGAAGCGATCGCTTTGTCCCTTGCGTTACATGTGGGTTAGTGAGGTACATTTCTAGCTTTGTTCTGGCATAAACCAGTACCTTTGTCAACGCTGGGAAAATTGCAATTGCAGTGTGTACCTTCCTAAAACTGCCTCTTGAAATATTGATAAAGTATAATGTAACTTGTCTTTTTGTCATAACTTCTCATCTGTTTTTTCAGCACAAGACATACTTGGATTTGACTGGGAAAGAAACACTGCGAATAATAGACTACTTCCATATGTGCTTATTAAAGACAAGCGCTCTTCAGCATTTTATATTCCTAAGTATAATCTTGAAGTGGTTGTAAATGTTAAATATAGCTGATGTTTTGAGACGTATGATCTTCTCTGTTTCCAGGTGGGCCATGCACAAGTACAGCTCATGCCTCGTTAACCACACCAACCAAAAGATCTTGTGACTCAGGTATGTGTTTTGTGGGGGTTGAGGAATTAGATTTTGCATGATATGTAGCTGTATGGTTATAGTTTAATAGTCATGGGTAGTAACTATATCTGGCGAATGCCAGCTGAAAATAAATATTGTTGCTTTGCTGTCAGAAATGTATATATGAAAGGATTTGTACGGTAAATAGTTCATCTCAGAGTCCTCTTAAATATCTTTCCATAAATATACCACGTTTTCAGTTAATCATTGTAAATGTGAGACATACAGGAGTAATCGGTTTGATTTAAGTCTAATGATTGTGATAGCGTTCCGGAAGTTCCCCCTTTAAATGCAAAGTGTTGAGTAGAGAACTGTTTGGAGTATATTGACTTCACTTTCCCTGATTGAAGGTGCGGTATAGACAGCTGATGTTTGAGTTGAGACTAAATTTTACCTGCTTTGGGTCCTTTCAATGACTTTATTTCTACATGTAGGATATAGATGGATAATTTCTCACAGAGCTCGTGTTAGCAGTGACGTGTTAGATCATTGCCAGACTGAAGTTGCTGCTTCTGCAGCAGATCAGTCACGAAGAATCGTGCGAGCGCTCATTCAGGCAGGCAGCCAGGTCACCTGCGTTGGCACAGATCTTTCTCAGACTTTGGTTTTGCACGAACTGAGGAGAGCTCATATGATCCTTTCCACCAGCACCACTGTGGGAAGCCATAACCTCCTGTGGAGTGGCAGTGACAGGCATCTAGGTAGTGGTAATGTTCTAGCAGCCTGTGTTTCCAAAATAATTTTTGCCTATATTTGCATTTATATACCTATTGAATGTGTAAAGGAAGGGTATTCCTGTTTGTTTAAGGGCTCTTATTCTTTCAGGAGTTCAAGGTAAATTTCCTCTGAAGTCATTCTTTCAAAAAGCGTTTCAAGTTACTGTATGCTAGCTGAATTGCAGTTATTCTATATATGCATGTTGTTAGCTTGTAGCACGTGTGTGATGATGCAGGTTGGCTTGGTTTGCAGTGAGGGAAGGTTAAAGAGAAGGTACGTTACCTGCTGCAGGTACCTACCTCCCAAGTAATGCATGGCAATCTGTGATACAGCTGTGAGTATCATTTGCCAAAGATCTTTCTAAGTTTGGGACTGGAAGATACTGGATCCAACTTCTCCAAAATAGGAAAACTGGATTTTCTTTTCTTTGTAGCCGTGGAGGTGTACCTAAACAAGACGGAATGTTTGCCACTGTATCCCTTGCAAACTAATCTGCTTTGCTCATGACATTACTAGATTGTATTTTCTTTATACGTTAGCTGTTGTAATGTTTAACTCTGGTTTACATTGCAGGGTAGTTGAAAAGCTTTCTATGATGTTATAGGTACTGAAAACTAAGAGTACTCTGTGAATACTTTTTGTAAATGTGCCTGTGATCAGCAAAAAGGCAAGTCAGTCTGCTATTTCAGTTGTCAAATGGCAACAGCAAAAGCTCCTTAGAATAAAGCAGACGAAGCTTCTAGTCATGTTGAAAAATATCCGTTAACTGGTTGGCTAGCTTTGCTCAGTAGTTCTCTTATTTCTTGCTTATGCTAATGCTTGGTCCCTGCATGTTTGTATGTTAATCATTTGTTGTGTTTAGCGAGAAAATAAGGAGATCTTAATTTGATGCCACAAGTTTCATCTTCAGTCAACTAAACCTAATGGGTTTATGTTACCTCATTTTCCCCCAACGTTTTTTACGTTATTTGCTTAGTGATCTGCATATTTTGTTTGTACTCCCTTACATTAATAAACCTATTACCAGGAGTTAGTTTTCTTCTCCAGAGCTTGAATTTTAAGCAAGCTCTATTTTTTAAAATAAATTACCATGTTTTCAAAGTCTACATTTGGGAATACAGATAAGTATGGGAATTGACAAGAAAACACTGGCTACAAAATACTACCCGGAAATGGTGTGACATCTTCAGGCGTAAGCAGCAGACTACGTAGGTGAATATTTCACACGGCACTCCCTTCAGCTTAGTCTGCCTTCCTAGGAAGCTATTTAAGTGATACAAGCAATATTTGTCAGTACTGCACATTGGGTATAAGGTTCTTTTCTGTAAATATTCTACATGTCTTCTGCTCTGAAGAGCTTTGAAAGAGTGTTTTGGTGGAATTCATCTGTGTAATTTTTTCCCCCCTTCAAGCATAGTTTTTTCCTTAAGTCTGCCATGTATCAGCATTTGAGACGCGTTCCTGTGTAACCTGCTCTAAGGTGACCCTGCTCTGGCAGGGGGGTTGGACTAGATGATCTACTAAGGTCCCTTCCAACCCTAGGATTCTATGATTCTATGATTCTATGATTCTATGACCTACTTATGTTGTATGCAGGTTCCCATCAGGAGGATATTAAGGAAGACATAAACCTTTCATATTTTATTAGCGTTAATGTAACCATTGAAGAAAGATCAAAACAATAAATCTGCCAAGGCACAGGAAGAGTTCTCTTGAAAGAAAATGTTTTTACCTCATGCACTTGTCAACTTGCAGGCTGGAGGAGCCGTTCAGATAAAAATTGTATTATGACACCAAATAGTTTTTTCCTTCTCCTCTTCGCCAGAATCATCGCTGTGGTAAAAATATTTCTGCTCCAAAGTGTGCCCACAGGACAAGGATTATAATGAAAAGAATGAATAAAGCCTGGCAATCATTAGTTTGGATGATGCCTCAAAGTTTTTTGGGAGCCAGCGGCCTGAAGGTTTTGTAGGAAAAAAAGATGAGACTGTGTGGCCTGCTGTATAGCTGCTTATGGGGTTTGATTTGTTTCTTAATGGTCAGGTAACGTTGTGATTGATGGCAGATACTTTGAGGCTTACTCTAGTCAGCAGGGCATCCAGAGCCCATTTATATTGGGTGCCCGTGTCGTGGAAGTGCAGTACGAAGTGGTATATTACTCTTCTTTTTCTACTGTACAGCCTAAAGATGATTTAATATGCAACTCTAAGCAGACAGATTTTAAAACGTTTTCACGCAGCTTAAAGAAACCCGGAAAAAATTGGTGGAACTGTGTGAGTGCGCTCAGTTAATTTTTAATTGTGTGGTAGGAGAAGCAGGCAGATAAAATGCAGTAATGATACAATCAATTCACACATTATATCCATAAAGTCAGGGAGTTTTAAAGTACTTTCTCAGTAGCGCTTCATGAGAAACGTGCATCTTTAATATTTTGTATAGTTATATGTGCAGATAGCTCACATTTTATGAGGATATCTGTCCTAGATGGGTGTGGTAATACTTATATTGTACAAGATTACAGTGTCTGTCTTATTGCTCTGTGCTTTCTCAAGTTTAAAATTTGAGTCTAAAAGGTACAAATAATTATTCCACTGCTTGAGCAAAGCAGTTAGGCAGGTGTATGGTCCTTTTTTGAAATGTTGGGTTTATTGATGTTCATATACTCAGGTGTGTGCTTGATTGTAGCAGTGCCAGAAATGTAAACACTTTGAGGCTGAAGCTGTAGAATGGAGAGGACGGCCTTCTAGGAGTTACAGAAAGGGCAGGTTGTGGAAATAGGAGTACATGAATTTTCATCCAGAGACAAAACTAAAAAAAAAAATTACACTTGTATAATCATTTTATAACCAGTCTTTGTGTTAACAACAAAAAGACCTGGTACACCACTAATTAGATTTATTTGGGTTTTTCCCGTAATTGTTTTAAAGTGCTAAGCTCCTGAGCAAAAAACATACAAAATATTATTGACAGGGGTTTATAACTTTAAGACGACTTTGAGGTATGGTTTTTATTGGTGTTCCAAGGGACTTTTAAGGTGTTCTTCAGTGTTTGACTTCTGGAGGGCATTGTGTTAGCAATCCAACCTTCTTGGAGCTCTCTCACCGACAGGAAAGTGATGATAGAACAGCCTTCGAGCAGCATAATAAATCAGGCAGCCCTGGCAATAATGGTGCCCATTAGGGACGCTCTTATTTTTTTTCCCCCCTGCTCAGTTTCCAGCTGTACTAATAGAACAGCGCATCAAGCAAGGCTGTAAATAAAAGTTATAACCTAATAGGTGGGCGCTGAAGTGGAACGGACAGGAGCTGAGGCATGGAGGCCTTATTACTGCTCATCAGCAATTATAAACAGGATAAAGTGTCTGGGACTTGCACTGATGCAGCAAGAGCTAATAGAGGCTGGGAGATGACACTGTACCGTGATCAAATGATGTACGTTGATGGGTTTTTACTATCCCACCTTATTGCCTATTTCTGTGATGTGTTGTATTATGTGTTCTGTGCTTCCGTATCTATCTGGATGGACAGATTGGTTTCCTCTCCTGCTCAAAGGAGCTTCAGCACATACACTCAAGCTTGCTTTTTTTGCACATACACTTTGCATTAGTTGCCACTACTGGTTATCTAAGAGCCTTTTCAAAGTGTTAGGATTATTGTAGATTAAAATCCTCCTAATGGAAAGGATCATGATAGCCATATCTGCAAACAAATATAAGGACTTGCTGCAATTGTAGGATTTATTTTCACTGTCACCTTGTTCAACATCACAAAAATCACCCTCATTCATTAAAAAGAGTGGATCTGGTCACCTGAATTACCTTTTACACTAAATGCGTCCCCTACATTTTAGACTAAATGTGTTATAACCGGTGTGGCTGGAGAATCCAAAGACATGGGTTTGGGCTCCATATATCAAAAAGTTTATGAAAAGTCAGCTATAGCTGTGATGATCCTTGCCTCTGAGTTAGAAAAACTTCAGCTATTCCTGGGAAGGTTTCTAAGAGCTTGTTAGCACACAGTAATTGGTAACATTCACAAAAAAGTCTTTCTTGATCTTTTATCTATCACAGTCTAGCACGTTTCTGTGCTAAATCATCTCTTTACTAAACCATAGTGAAAAAATGCCTTGAAATTTAGCCTGTACTTGCTTTAATCTAAAGAGAAGTTTTGCAGGCATCTTCATAGTTCATACATTAATCGCTCATGCTGTTTACTACTGAATAGAATTTTCTTCTGAGTGGTGGAAAAAATATAACATTCAGAAATGAAAAGGTGTGCAGCAGCATGACAGCAGGTGAAAACAGTGACTCCTGTCCCTGTCTATTCAGTACGGCCAGGATAAAATAAATAGATTATTTTTTTGTCATCTTATGATATCAGGATACTCTGTTAAAGTACACTAAAGTGAGATGAATGGAAACTTTTCATAATCGGTATTGCTTTGAAATTAACTTGCACACTTACTAGTTCTCAGGTGTTCCTTTCCTTTGCATTGTTTGCTCATAAAGCGAGGAAGCTGGGTGATTGAAGTGGCCAAAGGGACAAAAAGTGTGTCTGTGGAGGCCCTATTTCACATCCTGTACAGATGAATTAGAAATACTTCCAGTGTTTTGAAGACGTTTATAAAACGTGATAGAAATTCCTACTTGGGAATAACTCATTTTTCTAATCAATCTGTTGAAGCCATTCATGAAAGGATTGCTGGCCTTAAGAAACAAAACAAAATTACTGTTATGGAATAGGATAAGTAGATGAATATGATAATTTACGTGCTTATTGATGTTTCCCGTTTTATAATATTATATTCCCCAAAATTGTACTAACTCAGATTAATTCTCTTAAAAGTGTTGTATTCTCTTAAAT
Organism: Rhinoptilus africanus; assembly: GCA_013400135.1. NCBI lineage: Eukaryota > Metazoa > Chordata > Aves > Charadriiformes > Glareolidae > Rhinoptilus > Rhinoptilus africanus. The sequence goes on along the minus strand of VXBO01003697.1, from coordinate 178,407 downwards.
TCTCTTAAAAGGCAGTTGTATCTGATCTCCGTATTACTAATGCATCCTTTCTAACGACAACAGGGAGACCGCAGAAGGTGGGATTTGCTGTGTGCAGAAATGCGTACCAGTTTATGTAGATTTTGGTTATACAGGGGTGCACAGGTTATGAGAAACAAGCTTTTCTTCCCTTATGAAGATGAAAAAACCCACAAGCACAGTAGAATTAAAAAATAATCAAAACGTGTATGTGGATGGGAATAAGGGTCTTCTGGCCTGTAAAAGCTCCCAGCAGGTGCTGAGATGCTAACCTCTGTGTACTTCATAATACCGTTAATTATTTGAGATCATTACTATGTAGTCAGTTCGTTCAGAGTCCAAGTTTTCAAGTCCAGCATCCTAACAGAGAATGTCCTGCAGGTACTTAAAACTGTTACTCTTACTACCTTTATTTATCCTCTTAAATTGCTCAAATTCAGCTTTTTGCCTTTGTGATGTTCAGATATGTGCTTGAACCTTCCTTTTTCATTCTTATTTCACCAAATAACTTGTTTAAGACTTTTGTTGATTCCTTGTAAGTCCATTCCTCAGCTTTCACTTGTCTTTGTCTCTTTTTGCTGCTCTTGATTCAAATTTTTCACCTGTTTTCATTTCCATATATCCTGAATACCATTATGAAAAAGACCCACATTCGGAGTAGAACAACTGTGAGGAAAACGTGCTTAAGTCAAGAGGACAGGATGATCTCTTGAGAGGAGTTCGCATTGAATTGTAAGCCAGTAGGAAAAGCATTTTGAATGTCAAATTAAAGGCAGTACCAGATGATAGGAGCACAGTAAACACTGTCTCTGGATTAGCATTAGGAAGAGTACAGAGATCAAGGGAAGGGATTTTTCCTCCTCAGCTTGGCACTGGAACAGGTACTCACAGAGGCTGTGAAATCTTAGCCCTTGAAAATTCTTGAACGTGGACTGGGCCAGGCCCTGAGCACCCTGATCCAGCTTTCATGTTTGTTCTGCATCAAGCAGGAGGCTTGACTAGGTGACCCCCAGAAATCCCTTTCAACCTAATTTTTTCAGTGACGCTAACAAAAAGCAAATATGATCCCAGTGATTAAAGGTATTTAGGCTAACCTTAATAGCGTTCCTAGCACTTAATGAGAGCAGAGGCAGGCAGGCTCTAAAAGTACAGGTGAGCGTTTGGTGCCTTAAGTGTTGCAGAGAAGAACCAGGAGAGAGACTCTTGGAAAAGTGGGAGAGTTGGGATGGTCAGTGCAAAGCAAAGAGTTAGGAGAACATTTCTTGCAGCAGGGTTCCCAGTGGCCATGAGCAGGAGAAGCAAAGTGTGCTTCAGTAAATAAGATACTCTCCTGTCCTGAAAAAGTGTGTGCTGCTGCCCTTATCCCTCTCTCATCACTGTTTCTCAGTGGTCTGATAGGTGGGTTTCAGGTAGGTTGGTGAAATTCTTGCCAAATACAAAATTGTATGTTTTTAATTTCGCTATCTTTTAAAACTGAGGTATGACCACATCTTTGTATTAGTCTTACGGAATTATGACAAAGGATTTTTTCTCGGATGTGTTCAAACAGGAAAGTAAATATTTTATTCTTTATGTAAATTTTGAGTAAAATGAAACAACTTAATCTTGATTTTTATATTTTTTTTTTTGTGATTTCATGCCATGATTAATTTTCTGAACAAGTTTTCACTATTTTCTATTTAGAAATTGATTTCACAAGGACATGATAAAGTCTCTGGAAAGTATGCTGAAGTCCATTGAGCATACACAGGGGAAAGTGTATCTTTGTACAGAGTGAGGGTTTTATAAATATTTGTATGTTCACTGAACCGTCAGGCAAAGGAGATCTCTTCCCTATTTCATCTCCAAATTATTTTCAGTAACATAAACTTCAGGGAATAACTAATGAGACCACCATCTTGGGGCAAAAGAGGGTTGAAAAAGAGCTGGATGTAAGATACAAGACAGTACATATACTATTGCGTCCTCTGAGTTTCATTCATCTGTTCTACCTTTTCCCATGGTCTTTGGTTCAAGTTGGCGTAGGTGCTTCCAAAATATCTCCTTTCAAAAGAGCAAGAACTGCCCAGGAAACCAGCCTGATTTCTGATGTGTTGTAGACAGCAATCAGGTCTACAGAAATTGTCTTCTATACCAGGGCCAGTTGTTGTTTTCCCCACAAAGATTGCTAGAAAAAGTAACACAATCAAAATATAAACTGATTCTTTAGCTTGCTTTAAAATAACTGAATCAAAACTAAGTGGTTTTTGAAGATAGGTTCGCTGTGCATTTCAGAACCTACTCCTAATGCATTCAGTAAAAATTTTGTCAAAAAGACAATAGCTCTTGGTTTATTTCCATAACATTAATCAGTAACAGTCCTTGGAATTATAGTCTCTCATTGCAAGATTTCTGTTGCTAATGGCATCACTGAGGTTCTACAGTTAATGACAAATAAGTTTTTTGAAAGATAAATATTGCAAATACATATTTTTTCACTGCTAGCAGGCGAGAGTTCTTTACCATTCCTCTTCTGAATCTGTGTCTTAGCCTTGGAAAACCCTCATTACGCCAACAGGGGGAAGGGTGTACTAAGAAAAACTCAGTGTATGAATGAAAAATAACAGAGCAAGTAGTTTCTATATAGAACTGGTTTTAGGCTATTAGTTTGAAGAATTACCTTCCTGAATACTGTGTACCGTCTGATTGATGAGGACATAGCTGGAGTATACTACTAGGATTTTGAAGCAGAGCAGCACTGCTTATTTATGCACTCTTGAGCTGACTAGCAAATATGCAATATTTATAGCCTTATCGGTTCTTGTTAATCCAATATTAGAGAATTTCACAAAGCATAAGAGGGCACTCATTAAAGTCAGCAAAAACAAAACTACTATATTGCTGAATGCGTTTGAATTTCCTGTTTTCTCAGAACCAGCATAACTGTATTTGTATGTGTTTGCACATACATATTCATATATGTAAATATACATATTTGAATACTAGTAAGTAGACTTCAGGTGCTGTGGAACAGCCAGGATATTCATGATTTGCCTTCATAACTTTTTTCATCATGTATTTTCCTGTGTTACGGCTTTTTTTTCTTCCTTCTTGTGTTTCTGTTCTTCCATTTAGCTATCTGTATTTGTGCATTATTCTTTCACTTAATAATCCTCATTATTTAGGCCATTTAAGATATTGTTTGTTCTCCAACTTTGTTATCAGAATCTGCCTTTGTCCCTCTCGCAAACCTAACTCCATGCTGCTTAAATATGTAATATAATAATGAGAAGATAAGTTCAAATTGATACCTGTACCTGTTTTTTTATATAAAAAACCCCACAAACTAGTGACTTTAGTGTTGCGGCCTTTTCTCTTTTCTGTCCTTTTTCAAGATTTGTTCTTTTATAATATTCTGAATAGATGAGGGGCTTGAGATGCTGTTTGTTAGCTATCAAGAAAAAAAAAGTAACCCAAACCAATTTCCCTTGACAAACTACTTCCCTTAACATCCTTAGAACAGTATCAAGCTTCTGCATTGCATAAATTGTACCCAGTAATCAAGACAATGGGAATTCAGTCTCGTGCCTGCACCCACGTGTGGTCGCTGTCTGTGCACGATTTTGCTGCCAGCAGCTGTTTTTAACCACGTTCTTCAGCTCTTTACCCTTGTAGCAAGAGATGGGCAGCGAGTGGCAGCCTGAATGCTCAGCAGGACCATCCAGCCGGTTCTCTCTTCACAAACTCGTCTCTTCTTGTGGGCTCCAGAGGTTTACAGGCTTTGCTTGTGGGTGCGATTCAGGAAAGGAACACCATTCACCTGGTCTTCTAAATAAACAAGGTCCTTCTTTCAGTCAGCAGCAATAGCGCTGGTCATTGCCTTAGAAAGTGTTTCAGCTAATTGAAATGCCCTAAGTTAATCCATCAAAAGAACTGTACAGTTACAGGCACCTGAATACATTTAAATAAGTATTTGTTTGAATCAATTTGGTATAGAAGTAAAAATGTTTAATAAATAAATTAATGCTTCCGTTAACTAAAGACATGCTGACAGCAGAGAGTGTAGAAGGGAGTAATGCAAGAATTTAACTATAAAACAGATGTAGTACAGGAGTGCAAATATAAGATGAAAACCAATTAGCTTTTCCCTTGATTTAGCAATTATGAAACTTATTGACGAGAGAGGATAATAAGCATTTTCACACTTTTTCTAATTATAACTTAGCTAAAATGCATGCAGTAGCCTATATAGTTCACTATTTGTCATGTAATTTTCAACTTGCTTCTCATTCATCTGGGTTACTGGCACTAGATTAGTCTCTTCCGTTTCATTAGAGGTGGTAGTTAATAGCCTCATTAAGTTACACTGCAGTACAGTATACTTCCTTTTTGATGGATAATAGTACCAACAGTATGGGTTTAGAGGAAAACAAAAAAAGTGAGAGGTAGGAAGGAATTAGTATATAATTATTTTTATTTGCTGATTTTATTTTTTATTTCTACATCCATGAATCTCAGAATCACAGAATAGCTGAGGGTGGAAGGTGCCCTGGAGACTGTCCGGTCCAGCCTCCTTGCTCAGAGTAGGGTCACCTAAAGGGGGCTGGAGATTGTGTCTGCTCAGGTTTTGCGAACCTCTGAGGATGGAGAGTCCACAAACCCTCTGGGCAACCTGTGCAGGTGTCAGTTCTCCTCTACAGTAAAAAAGTGTTTTCTTATGTGTAAGTGGAATGCTACTAAAATTGTATGGTTATGTATGGTTATGCTCCCACACTTTTCTGTTTTCCCGAAGTCATGCCAGCAGTAATATATGCATTAATACTCATTCACACATTAATTGTCGTTAATGGATTGAAACCTTCTTGGCAGCCGGTCACCAGTGGTGTCCCTCAGAGCTCAGTTTTGGGGCCAGTTTTGTTTAATATCTTTATCAATGATCTGGATGAGGGGATTGAGTGCACCCTCAGAAAATTTGCAGATGACACCAAACTAGGTGGGAGTGTTGATCTGCTGGAGGGTAGGTTGGCTCTGCAGAGGGATCTGGACAGGCTGGATCAATGAGCCAAGGCCAATTCTATGAGGTTTAATAAGGCCAAGTGCCAGGTCCTGCATTTCGGTCACAACAACCCCAAGCAGCGCTACAGGCTTGGGGAGGAGTGGCTCGAAAGCTGCCCAGCAGAAAAGGACCTAGGGGTGCTGGTGGGCAGCCGGCTGGATATGAGCCAGCAGTGTGCCCAGGTGGCCAAGGCCAANTAGTGGCAGAGATTGTAGGGGGGTTTGGTTTGGTTTTTGGTTTGGTTTTTGTGTGTGTGTGTATGGTTGGACTCAATGATCTCAAAGGTCCTTTCCAACCACGAAGATTCTATGATTCTATATATATATAAAAAAAATTTTAACTACAGAGTCTTAAGTTTTGAAGTTTGGTGATAAGAAACAGAAATGAGGTTGATGCATGGAAACTACTGAGGGTGAGGTAAGTTGCCTGGTTTCATGAGGAAACGAGCCACCCCGCAATAACTTCTGAATCTCTTGGATTATTTTAATCAAATTTCTCCAAGTTATCAAGGCCTTGGTCACACTAATCTAACATGTGGGTTTTATGAAAGCAGGCAGCTTAATACTTGGAGGTGGTACAAGTGTGACACAACGCAAATCATTGTCCCTGTTTGAAGTGACCTGTAGCTGCAGCTGCCAGCCCCTCCGCATCAGGCCAGGTTGCTTTCTAGGGGGGTGACTGGTGGCCCAGGGACCCACCTCGCCTTGTCTTTGGTTGTCCAGATTCAAGTCAGCTGCAGCCCCTTGGTTGTGTTGCTCCGCCACAGCCCTGTGCTGTTGTGCGGCACATTTGCTCACGTATAGCCCTGTGCTTGCGCTGTAAGACGTGCTGTCAGTTAGCCATGCGTGCGAGTTTTGTGATGCTCTGGAGTGTTCATCTCTGTGTTTGACAAATGTCCTCACTGCGCTGACTCGCTGCTTGGTACTACACAAGTTTTGATTCTCCTTTCCTTGCAACACACGCATGGCGTGTGCTGGCTGTCATTTTGGGGAAATGAAGCTGTGCTATTGTTGAGCTCAAAAATACTGCTTACACTCAAAGCAATTTACATACTAAATTTCATTTTTTCGCTGGTATTTTTTTTTTTTTAGCATTCATTAAAAAAATACAACCAACCACACTTTAGGTCACTGTCTGTAACAGAAACCTTTTTCTTAATCTCATTTGCAAAGGGGGAAGGTGAATTTTGCTGGCAGAGTTTGAAGCCAGCAGTAATGTTCTGCATTTGGAACGCACATAACTCTTGCACTGCGTATCTCAAACGGCACAAGTCTTTCCATTACGTATCTCAAGCAGCTGGAATAAAAGCAGTTGGGGGTGTTCTGTTGTTGTTTCGATGGTTGTCTTTACTCATTATGGCTGGAACAAACTACTGTTGAATGGTTTTGGTATTGAAATTGGAGAGAAATAACTTCTGTAATGCAATGTCTGGGGGTTATTTATACTCTCCAGAGTTATTTCACAGGGAGCCTCCTGAGGCAAAGGGGCGGATAATGGAATTTGAGTTCTATAGGGACTATTCCTATGCCATCTCCCTACTCCACATTGTATAGGTACAATGAGTTTTAAGCATTGCTTTTGAATTCTATGGAGGGGAAAAAAATAAATCGAGGAAATAATGGTGCTGAGGGCACTGTGATAATACTAGAACAGAGTTTGCGTGGTTAAATATTACCAAAGGGTTTATGTAAGAATTTTGAGATACCTGTCTGTAGTGTTTTAAGAAAAATTAAGGTGAATTCACAAAAGAATGTCTGCTCTCAAAGAGGGTGCACACTTAAGTTTCTGACGGAGCTTTGAGATGCGGTCTTTATTGCGTGAGGGGACGAGGTGTTCATCTCCATTTCAGTTTCAGAGTTGTAAAATAACTGTTTCTACTGCATTATACAGCAACAGGGAGGAACTGGGGTGGTCACGGTTGTCTAAATTGGCTCGCAAGATGTTAATCTTGAATTTCTGTCTCTTCATTAATAGTCAACAAGCAAATGGGTTTTGGAACAACTGTGTTAATTTAGGTTCATTTAAAGTAGAGATTATTTTAAATGATGATTCTAGTAAATGTGATAGGAAAGATTCATAAAGAGGCAGTTTCCTCTAGATGAAATTTCTAATGCATAGTCAACATGCCAGGGAATTAAGTAATCCCTCATCTAAAAATGGAATAATGAAGGAGAAAAATCCCAATCTAGAAACTAGCAACAAGCTATTGCTCAAACTTTAGTTAATCCCTGTTATGTAGTTATTGTCTGTGACCATGCAAGTTTCTTCATGGACAGAGGTTTTAACAGCTCAAGCTCCTTTTAAAATAGTTTCAGAGGAGATGGCCGTAATGTTTGAGGGTTCGTTAATTATTGCTCTTACTGGTGTTTGCACAGGCAGCTGAGATCATAAATGTCAGTCAGTCTGTCAGTGTGATGGGTTCTTTATGAAAAGAAAAAAAAAAACCTGAGTGCCTCAAATGCTGTCATCAAATCGGAGATTAAAAACATTCATCTCATTCATGAAGCAAGCGGCAGCAGAGGAGGGCTCCTCTTTGTCTTACTACTCTCCCATCTCTTCCTTCATTCCTCCTTCCCTGTTACATTTTCTCAGCCCACGTCTCTACTGGACTTAGAGCTTCCCACCCTCTGCCCAAAATGCCATGGAAAAGCCAGTGATTGTCAGTGAAACCATGTGCCTGCAGCTCCTCTATGGCAGGAGAGTAAGAGTGTGGGATTCGGCTCTGACAGTCGTAACACCACCTATTTGGAAAGTTTTGAAGGGAACATGAGTAATGAAGATGAGAACAGTGAAAGTAAGGAACAAATGTGAGTTTCTGTCCAAGACATAACAGAATTTTTAAGAATAAAGAACACTACTCAGCTTGTTGTTTCCAGTCGAGCCTCCAGTTTCTGTCTTGCTCAGCTGAATTATTTCATTCTCTCATTTCAAGTGAGAATTTGATAGTCACCACAATTAGAAGAATCTCCGTCATCAGATATAGATTACAGAATCACAGAATGATAGAAGGATCCTTATTTCTTAAGTCTGAATTAAAATTGCAATGGGGGAGTGTCAATGGCAGTTACACTGCTGAGCAGTTTCTTTGTGAAATTTTGTGGATGTCTCATCACTATTGTTGGTTTTCTTCATTTTTTACAGAAAAGTTTTATGATTTTGACATCTTCAGATAAAAGAAAAGTGTTCTTTTCTCTTTTTTTACTGTCTCAGGCTGAGTATTTGTTGGGTTAGGTGTAATGCTAAAATGCAAGTTGAGTGTGGAGATGTTTCTTAAAAGCAAAGCAAGAAGTAATTCTTGTTGCACAAATCATCCTTCTAAGGAAAGACACTGTCTGCTGGCTGAAAGAATCCTATTCTCTGTAGCCATTTGCAGTTGTTTAATAGTTCACACCGAGAATTTGCTCTTATCTCTAGTTGCAGCACTTCACCCTGTTTGTAGGGTGTTTTTTTCTGCCACCCAGGTAGTAAAGCTATGCGTGACAGCTTCCTTTTGCTATCAGATCTCTGAAGTTTAATGTTGCAAGATTCCAAGTGCTGGAAGATTTATTTTGTGTCCCGTACTGCTTGTGTCAGTATTGTGGAAGGCAACGTGATCTGTAAGAAACGCATGTAGGACTGCATCTAAAAGTTCCGAATTCTTATCTGTCCTTTCTCCTTGCTCCTTGTACTTGCCCGTAATAAGACATAAGCCTGTGTGCTGTTGGTCCATCTCGTAATGAGCGTTAGCTTGTGCTGGCGTGTTCAAGGCGCAGTGATCAGATAGCTGGTACCGTCCCCAAGAGGCAGGCTAAGTTTACCTCAGTGTTAACACCATTTAATTTATGACAAAAAGGTACATATTTTTAAAAATGAGATATCTAAATTTTAATTTCTATCATATTAACCATCTTATGTTAATATTCAGTTAGTCATCACCAATTAACAGGAAATGTATAATTAAATATTTTAATTATAGGACTACTAACCTGACTCGGGGTAGCTGTTTTTCTCATTAAGGCACATGGCCTCATTAACTGATTAGACGCTGGTTGACTCATACACATGAATTCCTCATTTGGACTTTATAATAAGCAGACCATTATGGTTTCCATCGGCTTAATTCAGAATGCCAAATTTGCTTCTGAGAAGTACCAGAATGGCTTATCTTTCCAGAAGCAAAGATGTGTGGGAGGTAGCTATTTCAAAATAGCTGTGTGTCTGTTTCTCTGAGTAATGAATAAACAAATCGTGTATTTCCCCATCTTTGACAACTAGGTGGGCTGGGACAGATTTCTAGCGAGCCCTGAGTCAGCCCGGTCGCAGTGGACAAGCCACGTGTTGAAGGGTGCACCCTCCTACCATCAAGGCCAGGCTGCTCTTCTGGCCACTCTGAAAGCAAGCGTCTGTGGGATAGCACTGGGAGTATAAGTCGGCATCTCTGCAGTCTCTTCTTTCTCTTGGATCATCTTCTGCAGAGATTTAATTGAAGACAGGACTAGTTGTTCCGTAACTGTATTAATTCATTATGCACTATTTTCTTTTCTTTGCCAAGGCTCCTGTGCAGCCAGGCAGGCAGAGGTGGAGTACGTTATGTACTGAATGTTAGTCTGGGCCTAATAGATGCGTTTCATAAGGTGTAAATTGTAATCTACGGCATTGATCAAAAGTAAGGCTGTATTGAGACACACATCAGATAAAATTATTGCAGCTTAATAAAAACTTATCACCTGTATACTGCGCAGAAAGCAGCTCACTTTTCTGTGAAATGTGAGATGCGGGGACTTTGTACTTACTGAAAAACCTGGAAGATTTTCAGCGCATCTTAAGAGCAATATGACAGAAATAAAGTAAACCCAAGTGAGGAAAGTTGTATATTCACAATGGCTGTGAATATACAGCTGTGAATTCAACAACTGCAAATACACTGTGAGACAAGGTCTGAAACACAGGTGAGAGAATTGGGTTAGTTTATCCTGCATGTGAGGGAAGTTGGTAGAGCATACCCCGGAGGGAGAGGCTAGCAGGTATTCCTAGCCTGACTTCATCAGCTATTTGCTCAAGGAAAGTCATAATGTTAATAAGCAGTGGATCAGATAAAATCATTGAAATAACAAGGATATGGACAATGGTTTAGCCACAGCAGTTATCTTTTCCTGGCTAATCCAGGACAGTAATGGCTTTCAGCAGTTAATCTCCTTGCAAGATGACTACAAACAATTAAATTTTTAGTATGCTTTGGATTAAATTTATTTGCAGCTTCTATTAAAAAGAAACACAGAAGTGATTCAGCTATGCGCAGGTTTTGAAAGGGAAAAAGTCTTTTCTAGCCTTACCTAACTGGGATTGCAGAGTGGCAGATCTGCTGAAATCCACTCGCTCTGAGATGCCACAAAAATAAGGCTTGGGCATCCCACGTTCCAGTCAGTAACGTGCATTCCATGTGCTGCACTAGAGCCCTGGTCAACATCATCTCCATTGTAAAAGAAAAGGGAGGAAAAAATGAAAAAACAACCAAAAAAAAAAAAAGACACTACGCTACCTGAAATAACACTGTCCTGAACTTTAACTGAAGGTTTTCCGCACACTATTTTGTTACAAGATGAAATTTATAAAGTTATTAATTAAATGACTAATTCTTTAAAAATGGCTGAGCACTGAATTTATAGCATGCAGTACAGATTGCACTTACTTTGTTTGGGTTTGCGTTGTTGGTGTGTTCTAATTTACATTTAAATTGTTACCCATGTGGAAAGAGAGGGAAGCACGGTATGGTGCCTTCGTGTACCGCCTTCAGTCATGAGAGAGAGAGTTTGCATGCTGTGCCTTAAAAATCTCCCTCCTGCCCAGGGAGGAAATAGGTTGAGCCGTGTTCAGTTGTTTTTCGTCAGTGGCCTGCTTCAGTTTGCGCAGGGAGAAGGAGGAAGATGCGTAGGAGAAACTAAATGAGATGACAGATGAAGCCTGCAATTGTTTAGGATGGTGTGTGCTCTACGTGTATCTCTGTATGACCCAGCCATGGCTGGAAGGAAGCTAATCAGTTCATTTTCTATTCGGCATTGCCAGCAGGAGGGGTTCTTTGAGGGAACAAAGATAATTTGTCCTTTACTTGATGCTCATTGTGATTGTTAAGAAAATGTGTATATGCAATAGAATGGGAAGTATCACGCTGGTTGGTGGTGGCCCCAGCTGAAAGCAATATACCTTCAATCTGCCCAAAGGGATGCCTCAGCAAGGAAGTTCTAATATTTTTCCTAAAATATTTGTTGTGAACACAACAGATTCACAGTCGGAGAGTGAGGCTTCTCCTGTGAAACGGCCACGGCTACTGGATGACAGTAATGACAGGCCTGAAGAAACCAGTCGATCCAAACAGAAGAGTAGACGCCGGTGCTTCCAGTGCCAAACAAAACTGGAGCTAGTACAGCAGGAACTGGGATCATGTCGCTGTGGTGAGTACTGTTTGTCAGTAGCGTCCGCCTTTCTAACGCAGCCCTGCTCGGATCTGTTATCAGGCGTGGAAATACAGAGAACGCTTGCATTTTTTTTATCAAACATACTTTGAACAGAAGCTATTGCTTCCACTGGTAGCAAAAAGTTATAATTAGTTCCTGTCTTAATTTCCCCTTTAAAACTTTGGCCTTGATGTACTGCCTTGTCTCAAGAGTTCTCAAATGTTAATGAATTTAGCTTCAGAAGTCCCTGTAAGGCAGGAGAGCATCGTACCCACTTGACAGGAGAAGAAACACAAAGCACATCAGTAAATATGCAAAGATGACAAGGTTTTTACAGAGCTTAAAGGAACATAGATCAGCATCTACGTTTTACATTTTGTAATTACATTATTGTTAGCTAAAACCAAAAAAACCTCTAACTGAAAATATTCTCATTCTCAGAGTTAGCTGTTGCAGGGGAAGACTTGTTGTTCACCATACACTTAAAATCGTCCAACCTGACTTTTCCCAAATTGATGATGCTGTTCAGCTAATTGAATTGAGGATAATCTCATGCAGAGAGCTAATTTGGGGGTTCATATTACATGCAAATAATCTTTCTGAAATAATAATTAATGTGACTCGATTCCACGGGAGATGCTCTCTCCTTCATGGAACAGTTGTGTTCGTAACTGGTTTAAATGTGCTCATCAGACCCAGAGATAATGCACATGGTAGTTTTACCTGCTCATTATTTTTTCATATAATCATGTATTGAAAGCTTACACGTGCGCTCTCTGACCATGCTTGTATTGATACATTTGGAGAATTTTGTTTGGTTACTACACTGTGTCTTACCAGAGGAATAATTTCCACAGGATTTGGAAATAGATGAGCACAGGAGCAATTCACACTCCCCCTGTGAAGTGCAGAACATTGTATCAAAATGTTTTCTGGAGAGAAGTCAGGTCCTTCTGAGCAGCAGTGGGGAGAGAAAGGGTCGGCTAAGCTAGTTAAAAGACCCAGTTAACGAACTCTATATTGAATACCTAATATCAGGTGAAGAGAAGCAATAGAAAGCTGCAAAGATTCCAGAGTATCCTTTGTTCTTTTCTTCAGCATCTGTCTGTCTTCAGCCTGTAGAGATGACTGTTGCGTTGGGCTCTTCTGGACACGCAACAGGCTTTGTTTCCGATATTGGAGCATTGCCACAGCACCAACATACGTTATCTGTGAAGCCACCAGACATGAAATCAAAAGCTGTGATGTTGAAATTCTTGTAATGGAAATCGTATGTCTGGATACTTTGAAGTATCCAGTAAGATCTTTATCAAGCTCTTTCTGCTCAGCATGGTAGAGGCAGGAGTTTCTGCTCTTGGTCTGTTGCTGTCACATACCAAATGGCTGAGGCTGCTCGCAGGTACCCAACTAAAATAGAAGAATCCTCCCTAATATTGGGGAGTGAGAGAGTTTTACAAGTTTGGGGAGAATTGGAGAAAAGATAAGCAATGAAACAAAGTCGGAGCTATGTAAGAGCAATGAAGTAGAAAGCAACTTTTTAAAACTCCTTACACTGATTAGTAATGTTTTTAAAATTCAAAAATACGCCCTGCCTTTTTCATAAACTGGATGACAAAATACATGGAGTTGGTTCCTCTCATCTTTTCCTGAAGTAGTTCCATAATTCAACATTGTTGCAATATAAATGTTGTAGGATTTTTTCTTTGTTTCTACTTTATGGAAATACTTCAGTTAAAGTTCATAAAATGTGTTAATAAAACATGAATGTGGAACAAAAGAATCTGAGTTCCTCAGCAGTAAGTGAGAAAATGGAAAATTTGCATTCCTACATTACATCCTATATAGTTTAAAGAATGTATAATAAACACTTATATTCCACCCATTTAATGAGACAAGTGGAAGGCAGGAGTCTGTCTCCATGTTTACAACAGGGCTGAAAAGCCTGGAGATCTTTGGTTTATTTGTGCATCTGTAACGTTTCATTAATGCTGTATTCGGAATAAGCGTTACCTATAACGAGATGCTGCCGGGCGATGTGAAAGTAGGTACCCCTTAGTTTTAAGAGTGAGCAAACAAAACCCCACCACTGAGCAACACGGGACATCCCAGCTTCGTGCCACCGAAACTGCCGTACCAATACTCATCAGCACGTAGCTTTTGTCATTTGTAAAGCAGCTGCCTTAGACACTATTCTCGCTAACTATGCCCTAAAATTGGGTTGCTTTAGGTCAGGAATGACAAGCCAGATCAAAAACCTTGGGGAGAAGGGGTGATGGGGAATGGGATCGAATAAGGACATTAAAATTACCATTGATATAAAATATTTTCTAAATCTACCTGTGATCGGGTTATCCTTTCTGTCATAATGTGAAGCATAGGTAATGATGCATGTTCAAGTGGAAGTGTTAGAAATATAATCAACTGGTTTAAAATAAGCATGTATATTCTTTAAAAGTAGTGGTCAAGGTAGAATATTGTTTGACCTGGACTTTGGACCACTGCTATTAAATTCTTAGCATCTTAATCCTTAACTGAAGTAATGGGGGAAAAAAACAGAAAAAACCCTTAACTTTAAATATTTTAAAAAACAGTCAGAATCAATAAAAAGGCAGACACGATCTTTAGAAGGACAAATGTGTGCGTTTGCTTGGACGTAAGGAAAAATATTAACCACGTAAATATTACATTATTCCATAGCTGTGTCTGAAACACTGTTATTAAAATGCAAGTTAACTCTTTAAGACTCCACAGAACAGTAATTTTATTGTTTGCTGTTAGACATCATCTTGTCCTAGCACCAAAAGTACTGGAAATATCTCCTTTTTTGCTGACGTGGGCTGGTGACTCTTCCAGTGAGAATTTCAGTGATAAATACTAGAAAGAAAAATCTATAGATACCGGACAATGTTTTAATATAGCCATACTTACAGATATTAATTCAGCGTAACTGGGACTTGGCCAGCAGAGCACAGCTGTTCTAGAAGGGGACAGAGAGAACAGGCTGCTGCTTTACACCTAAGCTTTACACCGAATTTGGGGATCTTTGGGTGACTGCCGCATTGGCTCTTCTGTCTCCTGTAAGAGCTGTCCAGAGAGAGGTGACGCTGCTGAGCTTGTTCCCTTGACACCACGTGGAGTTTTAGACAGATTTGACAGTGCTGCAGGGCTTTGCCATGAAGGAAACCAATTCATGGCTAAGAAGGGAGTTACAGTCAGGGTTCTTCAAATTCAAACACAACATTCTCAGCTGTAGAAAGATATTTTTTTTTTCTTTACATACACACATATTCTCGAGGTCTTTTTTTATTCTACTCTCGCTCTGTACAAGTTATTAACTGCTGACAAGAAATTCACATCTCTTAAATAATGCTTAAGAGCCATTGCTATATAAATTGAATGCGTTATGAATTGTGATGGGCCTTTTTGTAGTGTTGTGTGCCTGGAGCAGGAAGAACAGAGGATGTCATTTTCATTAATTTCTAATGAGGTGCCAATTAAAGGCAAGGAAGGAACTCAGAAGGGAAGAGTCACAGAGCTCCCCTGAATCCTGTACCCTGGGGCTGTCAAACGAGCATGCTGCCAAGCCTCCTCTGAAAGTTCCAGTAAATTACAGACTCATCCAGAGCACACACAGACAAATTCGGCTTCCCTTTGATCTTCAAAAGAGCAATTTGTAAGACGAGTTCTGAGCCTTTTCACATGGCGAACTGGGAGAAGTGATAGGAATTGTTAATTGGTGATGTGCTTTGCAAGCTTCAGTGAGAAAGAGAAATTTTAAAATGAATTCTCATTTTATGCCTCTCTGAGTGGATAACCTTTAAATCAACACTACTAGAACAAAACCAGCTTCCTGTGAAACGTTTCTAGATGATGGTTACGCTTGTCATGTTTTCCAGGCAGCGGTGTTCTCCCGCTTTGGGTGGGCCTTTCAATAGTTTTGTGTCTTACGATGGATAATGATTGTATGGGGATAACGTATTTATTTAATACTAGATTTAGTAAGCAGTTTTATCATCAAGGAATTGCAGGAATCACATTCTTCAAGTTACACTCTATTACAGCATTTCTGCTGTAAGTGTAAGCTGTCCAAAATCAATCACCTGTGATCCTTGATCTAAATATTAACTTGTCAGTTCAGGTGGTTACCACAAACTTGCTTTAAAACTGGGGTCAGTGAATTTGTGAGTCAAAGGTAGTATAACACAGAGTTCGGGAAATGTATTTTAGAAAAATGCAGGTTGATTATTTGTGAATTACACTATAAATTTATGGGCCATATCTTAATTACTTGACTAGATGTGTATGACTACTAAATAAAGTTGTGTATGTTTTTAAAAGATACTGAGCTGTAAACTTCTGAGCCATAGAAATTATTTGCACAGAAAGCATAGCTTAATTTTATGGCACAGGCTTAGTATTTTACAGCAAAAAGCAGTTCTGGTATCGCTTGCTGTGTAAAGCCAACACGGAGAAGTCTGCAGTGGTCTTTAATATTGCTGGAATTGCGCAAGACATGCGAGGATATTCTAGATGATCAGTAAAGGAATTTCACGTCTGTCAGGTTAGATCCAGCTCTAGACCGCAATTAAAGAAAAATTAGTACAGCGCGCCAGCTCTTCAGCGGCTTTTGTGTAGAATGGTTTGCTGTTTGTGGGCCGCATCCTAATGGACACGTCTGCAGCTCAGGCTCCACCTGTCCCGGAACTCTTGGCAATCAATGGGATGGCCAAGATGGGAGGGCCCTGGAAAGTAAGCCCATCTTCAGCTTCCAGTAGCAGTGCCTTAGAGAGGTGTTGCCCATTTGTGTGCTTCTCGGATAAGAATCTCAAGGTTTTTTGTTTTCTTTGGCCAGAGTAGATGATTAATAGGATGGGAAGATGCCAAAAACTTCCAGTTGGATCAAACTGTATTAAAAAAATAACCGCTCAGTTGTGGTGCGATCTGATCAAACAGTTGTTAGCGGTATTTCTCGCTTCCATAGACAGGAAAGATTTTCTTCGAGTTTTACTGGCCTAGGTTGTGTTGTAACCAGTTATCGTTTCCCAGAATGTGTACAGACTTGAACAGTTACATATTCATGCTGCTCTTTGCAGTAACTACTAACCTCAGGCATAGGTGAAGGCAAAATGTGTTGGTTTGCAACATTTATCTGTGAGATGTTGGCAAGTATTGATGTTTGCCTGTTTCTTGATTGGAAGTGATGCACATTCACAAGCAGCCTCTACAGTGGCAAGGCTTTGAGTCAAGACACGAGAGTCAAACTCTACCAGTTCGGCAGAGCGCTGCCTCCCTGTGCTGTGCGCGTGGAGTAAGGGCACAATGCGTTGTTGGACCCCTCCACAGACTGGTTTTTAATAAGCACACAACTTTACTTCCTAATTAGTTAGGAACTTTACGATATAACTTTATTGACATACATGACTGTCCACTGCTCGTTTTGATTGAGATCTAACTACTAAAGCGTGTCTCTGGAAAAAAGACTCAGATTTTAGTCTTGGCAGTATACAGTGTGCTGGGTGTCTCAGAGATGGTGCTGGATGTGACTTTAATGCAAACTGGATAAATGCCTTGTTAAATTTTTATTAGAAAATGGTGAAACGCCTCATCAAGATGTGATCAAAGTCAGTAAGACTGTCATGATAAAATGGTTTCTAGCTCTAACAAGTCCAACAGCAAACTGCTTGCCACAGCTTAGCAACACAGAAAATCAACGTGTCTGAATAGTTGATAATGCAATTTGTCCCCAGCTGCTTTGTGGCTTGTTTCTCATAAGGTTAATGCATAGAAACATGTAAGAGTCTTCATTCTTTGCTTAGATTAGAGGAGCAGACAGAAAGAATGGAAAATGAAGAGGCCGTAGTAGTACAAGATGTACAGTTGGCTCAGATGACAAATTCATTTGTATAGGAAAATGAAAGGTAAAGGAGAAGCAGAACTGTGAAAGAGTATAAAATGGGGAGGTAAACCAACAAACTAAGCGTTTGAGTAATCTTAAGATTACTTGCCTAGAGGGGACAAAAACCCTGTAAATGAATGTTTAACTACATTGATTGAAAACAAACAGGAAAAATAGGGGCTATGGGACAGGCAATTATAAATGTCTGTTAAGTAGATGAAAGGAATCATTGACAGAAGCAGAGGTACTCTGGTTGATTATTAAAATAAAAGAAAAAAATCATTTAATACAGCTTATCAAAAAAATGTATGTCCAAAAAATGCATGTGAAGTCTTCATATTACTTCCCACACAGGTATCAGCGCACCACTTCCCTTTTATGTAAGCAGTGATCATGAGGGAAGTTACTCATGGGAACAAAATTACAAATTTGAGAAGTCAGTTGAAAAAAGTAGCTCAAAGGAAAGCTGATAAGGAAATAAGCCCATAGGGAACACTTTTATCTTGCACTAGGACATTGTTAAAATCAAACTGGCATTATATCTCTTACAAGATATTCTACATCCTAAACCATCTCCTGACTTTAGTCTGGTGTGTTCTGAAAATAATTTGGTGCTTGCCAAATTATAAAAATATGTAAAAATATTAACAATGGAAAGGACTTTGAAACATTATGGGTAAATGCAGATTAAAGGAGATTCAACCATGATGAGAAAACATGATAAACAAGTTGTAAAAATCTGTAATCTTGGCAGTGGCAGGAACAAAACTTGTTTTAAATATTTGGCCAACATACCTTCTAAACCATTTCAAAAACTTGTCTCCTGTGTATATATGCATGTATATATACACACACAAACACATAAGCATAGTTAATAAGCATAAAAAGAGAGGTCTGGTATGTTATTTTTCCACATCCCGGTTTTTCATTTAGTTTTGTATCAATCTGTAATAACCCGGCGGAATTCTTTTCTTGGGATTACTTAAAAGTGTCTGTTGCTTAAGTTCTATTTTGGTCTTCTGTTAAGCATAGGGGTAAGAGGAAGACAAGAAGAGACTGATATCAAGCACTGGGCATTTCTGTTAGCCATCAGAAACAAAATGTGTCCATACAGAAGAGGCCGTCCCTTTATTACAGATAGTGTGGCAGCAGATCTCACTGTGATTCAGTACTAAACCAGGTGGAAGAAAAACAGCTGCAGATTCTTAACTTCTATAACAGAGCTGCTCGTTCATAAACACAGGAGATGAGGCACTTGTTTGGATCGTGCCAGAATCAATTTGGAATGATTTGATTTACTCAGTTAATTTAGAAATTATCTTCAAAAGGATGGGAAGAAAGAAACAAAGTTGAATAGATAAGCAAAACATCCCAAAAGCTCTGACAACATTTTCATCTTTGTACAAAAGTAGTCCAGTATGTATTGAAACTAATGTTTCTTTTAAAACTTGGTAAAATACCAAATCATGGTTCCATTTCCATGGAGTCTTTTTCTGTGGAGAAGAATTTGTAATGGCACTGGTCAATTCACTTTCTAGATGGATGAGGTTTAGCTGGTACCAACCAAAATGGCTTCGGGACATGATTATGTATTGGTATCACAGATGTACTTCCATTGATTAAAATGAAATATGCGCACTGCTTCTGGAGATTGAGTCAACCGGTTCAATAAGAAGCATTAATGGAAAAATAAATCTTATTAGTAAATGGTTACGTACTATAATTCTGGCAAGTCTTCCTGCCAGACCTTAAGATGTACCATATTTAGATCTCTTCTGTTGACCATTCTCCTACGATAGTTGCTCCCAGAGCAGTACTTTTGCCTCAGCCATTCCAGTAATGCCTAACATCTGAGTTTACATTGTTGCATTACAAAAAAAGAGAGAGAGAGAAAGAAAAACTATTAAAGTTTGAATTAAAACTCAAATACTAGAAATTGACCAGTTAAAAGCAGTTGACTAGCTGGTGTATTATAGGTTCCAAGGATAGGACCCAGAAAAATGCTTATAAAAGCGGTTCATGGCTTTAAAAGTGTAAATGGACTTCATGGTCTGCTTATAATTAGAAATCATGAAATAGAGTTTGAAGAGGCTCTAGTGTATTCCCACAGCTGGTTCAACTGATGTGGTTTTCTTAAGAGCGTGTGCTGATTTTGATTTCTTCCACCACACTACCTGAAGTTCTGCTACAGGTGACTCTCTTGATTTAGTGATGTATACTGAGCCCGATAGTTACCTTCCTCTAGTCCCAATTGCTATATGTAACTGGAACGGGTCAGTTGATCTCCTAAGTCCTTGAGTTCTCCTTAAATAAAACGAGTTAGCGTGTTCCTTTTAAAAACAAAATAAAAAGAGGTTTTATTTTGACACTACCGATGTGGTAAGTCCTACAGTGTATAGCCTTCAGGTGGTTTTTGCATGGAAACTACAGTATGAGGAAAAAATTAGCAGAAGCATTTTGTTGGTGTGCCACATTAGGTCTTTTCTTTCATACACACCTGTACTGTGGTTACAGAAGAAAGAAGCATGTGCATAAAGTAAAAGACTATGCATTTTTTAATGGTCTTGTGTGCACAAGGGACACATGGCCTAGTGAACTTGAACATAAATTCTAGCTGAGACTACCTTATTTCTAATTCCATCTCTTTCAGTACCTTTAGGGAGGTAATTTGCTCAGTCTTTGAGTCATTTTTTTCTCTTATCAGAAAAATGAAGAGAACAGACACCTACCTGCCAGACGTTAAAGGAAACATTTTTGAAGGTTAAAGTGCTCTGCCCTTTTGAATCAAAATTCTTTCTTTACAGTGTTATTTATCCAGAGTCTCACAGGCACATTATAGCTTCACCAGGACTGTGTGCTTAGAAAGCTTCTGCTGGTTGGCAGGAGGCTGCTGCGGTCTCTCCTCAAAAGGGAAGATGCTGCCTAGAAAGCAACCCCCTCAAAATGAATCAAACGTATTTGTCCATATGTTAACAAATAGCTACGCACATAAGTACCGATTTTAGTAATGTGCCTGATATTTGAAGTAAACACAGAAGGCCCAAAGCTATCATCGTCTGACAGATCCTGAAGGAACGTTACCAGCTAGTTCAGCTGACCATGAAGGTAGGGAGGAATGATGCCCAGTGAATTTTGTTGGTGAAAATCTGAATGCATCAGTTTTCACAAAAGTTAAAAGAATAATTGTTAGTCTGCGGCAGGGGCTTTTGATACTAAGTATTACTGGCCTTGGAGGAAAGTTTCAAGAGCTGAGAAACTGTATTTATGGATATTCTAATCACTAAGGTATTTTCTTCAGTGGGTTTTTAAAAGTAATACATTTATTTAACTGTATCTTTCTATGTATTGAAATGAAAATGTTTACCTATGAAATGAAAATGTTTACCTACAGAGGCATTCACAGCCATTAAATGTTCCTGAATTGCTGAAAGTTGCTCAAATCTGTGCAGAAGCGCTGTAGAGGGCGTCCTGCCATGTTGTGAACAAGCAGGAGCAGGGAATGTTGTGGAAGTCTTTGCAGCCAAAAAAAATAAGGGGAAAGGTGGAAGTGTACATCACCCTAAGTGTTTGTTTTCCTTTATGGTTTCCTTTATGTTTTCCTTTATTTCCAGCTTCTGAATGGAGCTCTATTTCCTTCTGGTTAGAAGAAGAATTACTCTTGACATAGATAGCGAGAGGCTACAGGAATAAAAGACTTGCATGGAGCAGAATGTGTAATCTAAGAGACCCTGGACACAAGGTGTAAATAGGGGATAAAGACATAAAATAAATTTCATTTAGGTTTAAAAGAAATCGAGCTGCTACTCTCCAGTGATTTGGCCAGCAAGCTTAGCTGTTGTCAGACTGTGGATCAATATGGTGCAACCTCTAGAAAGCTATTTAAACTCAAAGCATAAATAATATAATTTGGGAAATATACTGAAAGTCAAACCTGGAATCATATTCAGCGTGCGTTGAAGTCAAAAGACAGGCAGGATCCAGGAGAACAGTTAGAATTAATAGTAACACATACAGTATGTTAGTATAGACCCTTTCATTATTTATTCCAGTTCTTTATTTGTAGCCTTATCGTTCCTGCATTTTCATTGGCCTAAACAAAATGATACACATACATTATTGAATCACTCGCTATTGCTTGCTATTTTAATTAAATTACTGCATACGCTTTGGCTTTTAATTAAATACTCAGCTTCTGGGAGAAGTGTATCAGCTCAGGTGGGCTCAGTGTAGACAGACTTCTAGAAGTATTAATACTTCTCTAGCTTTTTTCAAAATGGCAAACACTGCGCAGGGCCCTGCCTTAATGTTCAGGTCACCCTGTCATCCACCTGCCCTTTCTTGGGAGACTTTTTTTTTTTTTAAAGATTTCACACTTCTTTAAAATCTAAATGTTCTGGGTAGGAAACAAATACTTCCTTATATGTTGCTATAGCCTACAGAAAATCTTATGTCATAGGAAGTACTACCATTTACTAGTGTTACCTATTATTCTGGTTTACCTCTACTTCATTAGGTGTCTGCACTTGAACACTAGGATGCCCTTTTGGCATAATACTACTTTTTTACTGCATAGCCTGTTCTTTATTAATTCTTCCACATCCTACAGGATGTAACCTTGTGAAACTAGGAATGATATGGGAGATGCAGTGCTGTTTCAGTGTGTTCTCAGCCCTGCAAACATGGCAGTGAATGTTAGTTTTACAAGTGTAGCAGTGATATTAATTCCTCCTGAATATATCCCTGCAAGATCACATGATTATTCAAAAAAGCAAACTCTCTTCACCTACCTGTAGTCTAAACTTTTAATTTTGAACCTAGTTTTTCCTTTCCCTCAAGTTACGCACGTTGGCGTTCACTGTCCACTACCACTGTTGATGCTGAATGCTTTGAAAATTCTCCTGTTAAATTTAACTTTAGCAGTTTTGCCTTTGTGCTTCAGCAAATGTGCAAGTCTATTGGAGAAAAATGTTTCTTGTGGTTATATTGAGAAAGTATAGGATAAATTAAAATGCTGATTTCTGGGAAGTTGCATCTATCACCTCAGACGAACTGGGATCATACCCAGTTCTACAGATGTTTCACACCAGTGGTAACCCCCCATTTGTGGTAGCTGGTACGTCAGCTTGTAGCGTCACAACTATTGCTTGTGCGTGGCTGCTGTGGATTGCAACTTAGATAAAAAATTGAGGAGAGTGCAGAAGGTTGGCAGGGGAGCATACAAGATGAAATGTGTAGGTCAGTGACTTCTGAGGTATAAAGCCGTTTAGAAATGAGCATTGCATGCCGTATCCCTGGCAGTAATCATATGCCTGAGTTTCTCCGTTAGACTGTCTCTGGTAGATGTTGGCCTTAACTCGTGAATCCGCAGTGAAGTGAAGAAGTTGTGATACAAAAGTACTTACTCTTACATGCATGTGTTCTGTAGAGCAAGAATAATATTTGGTTCAAACCAAAAGATGTAACCACCGTTATTCTGTGGTACGTGGCAGAACTGAGATATAATCATGACTTTAGTAAGACCTGACCTGCAGTTCAATTATTACAAAGCGGGTGTGCTGTATTTATCACTTTGATTCAATGAGGATTCTCTGAAATTCAAAAATAACTTCCTGAAAACCTCAGTTCTGTTCCTGGAGATGCTCCCTACTTCTGTGGAGTTGGTATCCACTAGAGCAAAAGCAGGAATTTAATCTAGGAAAGTGCCGTTTCTTAGTTTTTCCCACTCCAAGTATACTGTCTTCAAAGAACCAGGAGGAAACTGTTCGAATTCTTTCTAGCTCCAAGGACAAGGAGTAGAATAGTGTCTTACATAAAACTTCCTTAAGAATTGTTGATTAAAAAAAAAAAAACTAAAAATCAGCATGTGCTGTGTCCTCAAGTGATATGAATTCTCTGTTCAAAATTTGTGTCACATTTAATGTAGGAAAAAATAGTTTGACAGCTTTCTATGCCAGTAAAGTAGTAAGATAAATAGAAATGCAAGTGAATGTGAAATTAGCACAAATTGGGATAAAAGGTAGTTTGTTTGCAGTCTCCATAGTGTAAAACCGCATCTCCTGCGTGTTCCCTAAAGCAGCTTCCCAGGCTTATGATCTTCAGGAAAATAGACAGAAGACACTTTGAAACACAGGTTATATGTGACTAAATTTGGAAATATAAAGTTTTTGCATTGCAGTCTAAAGAGTTCTTGCAGAATTTTTAACCATACCTGTCCAGGCAGTTACAGGATTAAGATGATGTGTGCAATTTCTTCCATTCATTTCCAGAGAGTCTTTTTCACCAATAGCTTTTTTTGTCTCTTAAGGTGTGCCCATACATATTGCTTTACCCTCTTTGTGGCAGACAGCAAAATAGAGCAAGAAAGGGAAAAAAAAAATAAAAATCTTTGTTTCCTTCTTTTCTCCTAAGCATAAACCCAGTAGTACAAATACAAAATGGATCTGCAGCATCTTGTAAGCATCCTCAGCCTCAGACATAAAATTTTATGTAGCCTCACAGATGTCACGGAACTGTGAGCTTCTAGCATGAAACCTGAGATTATGACTGATTTAAGAGCAGGATGCACATCCAGTCCTGGGGACAGATTGGCAGATTAAAAGAAACATTCTGAGATGTTTTATACCACCTCTTTTCTTTTCCTATTGATCATTTTGGTAGTCAGGAGTAAGTATAGATGATCTATATAAAGAAGAAAATATTGAAAAGCAAGTTGCAGTGACCATAGCAGATGGCTAGAAAAGCAAGTTGATGAAAAAGTACACTTCTTCCTACTGCATGTTTTCCTGAATCTTTTACAGCTATGCTGTTTGTGAAGGAACGTGGCAATTTTTAAGGTACTGTGCATTAATATTTAGAGACTTACAGTTTTGAGCACTTAGAGGTTAACATTCCCCATCCCATCTTCTTGGAGTGGAAATGATAGAAAGGACTGCCTCAAGCTACATTTTGTGTAGTTTTAATAAATACATCTATTTGGCTAAAAAGCTTCACCATAATGTGGCTTACTCCCCTTTCCCCATGGGAAGGAACGACAAGATTCCCAGTCAAGTTATTCTGAACTGTTTAGCACTTAATCAAAGTCTGTGACATCTTGCAAAGCTGGGAAAGAGAAACAGAAGAATAGTTTAGCTCGCTTATTTCCAAAAGCTTGTTGTTTACCTTGTTGGGATTTGGTTTGGTTTTATAGAAAATGTCAGTGAAAGTGAATGTTCCTTGAGTTGTGTAATGAAAGCTGACAATGCCAGTGCAGAGCATTCCCCACAGAAGAAAGAGAAGAGATAATTAGAGTATATGCAAGAATGGAGCTGTCTAGAAGGAGAGTAATACAAGATATCAGCAGCCCAGAACATTTTTGTACTGTAAAATAGCGGTGCGTATAAGCTGCACTGGCAATTTTGCTGGCCTGGACTATAGCACGCTTTTACTTCCTTCCATTGCTGGATGTTCTTTTTGATCAATCCCCAAAATAGTAGGGGAAAGAGATGGATCACGCTGAAATCCAGAGAGCAAGTGTTTTCCAAGGTACTGGATGCACGAGTCTTTAGGATCTTGGCTTTGCATCTTGATAGCTACTTGTTCTACTCTTAGATTCATTTCTTACCTATTCCATGTCTTGAAAAGAGAAAAACAGGTCTCCCTCTCGCACTTTTTAAAATAGCTTTATTGTTAGTATAATTTACGACACATTGGGTCATCTTTACAGTTAGAAGGGGAGATGCATAATCATTGTTTTGGGGATTAGTAGACACTTTTGGGGAATGATGTCCAGTTATTCTGAACAGCACTGCAGCTGTATGTATCACTGCGCGAGCTCATCTTCTCTGCTGGCTCATCTGCCTGGGTTTGCTGTGTTGTCTGATCTCCTGGAGGTATGTTCACCTTTTATAACCTGTTCTTGCACAGAATTCTGCAGCTAGACTCACACATACCTTGTTAGATAATACACCTTTGGTAGAGAATTCTTGCAGCACCATCACCTCTTAAGGTTACGAGGTATTTTTAAGTTCTGTTTGAACCTCTTGTTGATTAGAATTTCAAATTAGCAAGAAAGGTAGAAATTCTTGTGAAGCATGTGAAGAAGCCAAAGCGTACAGCACAGAATTCGACCCAGGAGTAAGTCTGTGCCATTGTTAAGACTATTTTTGAATAGGCTTTGTAGAGGGGATCTATACAAACACAAGTTGCTCATTAAATAAAATCTGGAAATGGCTGCAAATTCTGGAAGTTTTCTACTTCTGCATTTTAATGTGGGAATGAAAGTGGTAAATAGCTGTGTAATAGCTGGGGGCAGGTAAGATGATTTGAAGTGTCATAAGCTCTGACTTTGTATGGTAATTGCGGCAGCAGGCAACTACTTTTTAGGTAATACATGCCAAGATGTTTCAAACAGGGACACTTTTAAAATGTTGTTTAAGCCATTTTGTAAATATGTAAGATGTATGAACATTTAATAAGCTTGTCTGGCACTTCTACTACTTCTCAAAACATGCTCACAAACAAATCTGTCTTCCTTCAGCAGCTTTCTGAATGCCTCATGAATGAGATTAAGACCGGAATCTTGGGGTGGGGGAAAAAGGAGCTTCCTTTCTATCGTGATGCTATTTGTGTAACAGGGTTCATTCTATTTGTTCTCTATCGTATGTAACAGTGCGATGTTCTCCAGCAGTACATTAGAAGAGTCTGGGACTCCACGCCTGGCCAAGGACATCCACTAGAACAGTCCCCGCCAGCGTGCTGTGCTTCCTTATAGGTAGTTTGCAATAATCCAATTATTGGGCATTTGTGCCATGATCCAGAAAGTCTGACCGCTTTCTGTTGAGTTAAAAAAAAAAAAAAAAAAAAGAAATTTAACAAAATCAGGGACCCTTCAAAATTACAATTTGGCTTTTGTATTCTGGATTATTATGCCATTTAGTTGAATTGACTCTGATGCTTCACGTACCATTTTGTTGGTATTTTAGCAGCTTACTGTTTTCAGCATTTGAAGACAGAAGGTTAAGAATTAAATGTAGGTTTAATTGAAATATTTGCTTATTGTCATTTCATACTCCCATCCAGACAGTGCTCTTGAATGTAACAATGAGGAAAATGCAGTCTTTGTTCATCATCACCCACACACAGCGAACTGTAGGTCTGTGGTATTCTCTGGTCTTGAATATGGAAGATTATTTTGCTTTCTGTCTTCTCCAATTGCCTTTGCCCAGCAGATTCCTCAGGGAGGATGAAAGCAACTTCACAGTTGCACAGTGTGCAATCTTAGATGTCCTTTGCATTATGGTTTTCTGCATGCCCTATGCAAAAGACTCGTCTGTATGAGTACAAATAAGGTAGAGGTGGTACGCTGCCTTATGACTTTAGCCATTTATGCTCTGGTGATGAAACTGAAGTGAATTCTTGATGATATATTGTGAAGTAGTTTCTGGGCTGCCTAGAGGAGCTCAAAAGTTTTAAGGCGCTACGTGTTTTTCTAAGGTGCTTGCATTAGAGGCCTGAGGAGTCGGTGCTTCATAGTTTAGTTCTTATATCAGAAAACAACCATTGTAATGCTGTGCGATGTATTATTACATTTACTAGACTGACATCTTCTATGCTTGGAGTGGAAGTCTGGCATATTTTTGGTTTATGACTAGGGTAAACTTAAATTTAGTTGGCTGATGGATTCCCTTTTCCAATGCTTCTTCCCCTACCCGAAAGTTACTTATTTTGTCTTTTCTTTATAGTGCATTAAAAGAAGCATTTCTGCAGTAAAATCCTTTAGGGGAGACAATGTGTATTTTGTATCTCCCATAATGAACTTAACTGTAAATACACTGCAAGAGTTCATTAATCTAACTTACTTTATAACCAAAAAAGCAGAGCTCTTGGGAGGAGAAAATTCACCTCTCAATCTGGATTGGTTTTAAGGATCAAAATAGATGTACCTGTAGATTGACCTCTGTCCCAGTGCACCTAAGTTAAGAATGGAATTGTTATAAAAACTGATGGTCTCGATACGACATCAGGCACTTGTGCACACACAGACCACAGAATGGCCACTCTTATCTCCAGGCCAGTGAAGAAACAAGGAGTGAATATAGCAGTAATAACTTAACTGAATACATCCACGCTGAACTAATGAAAAAATGTTCAGACGTGCTGTTACTGAACTAACTACTTACTGTACAACAGTATGCAAGTCCTTCAAATTTTAAATAAGACCTACAAAAATACAAGTTCCAGTGTTTAAAGTGATATAGGCATTTGGAGCAATGGGACTAAAGATCTTAAGTCTGTTTTGGAAATGAAAGTTCCAGAGATCTCCATTGCTAATTCAACAGGAATAAACCCCCTCCATAAGAACAGCCAATATATATACAAAACTGTCTTTAGTAATGTTCAAAATGTGCTTGGGTATTCTTTCATTAGGTATTATCAGTTCTAATTAGCAGTACATATTTAAATAGATATATGAATAACAGGTTTTGATAATTTAGTTGCTGAAATTAGAAACACTTTTCCCATAGTCTGGGAAAATGAAAATCACCTGCCATTCTTTGTTGACAGGTATGGAAATTCTGTTCAAGGATGCATAAGGAGATACTTGACACACAGAAAAAATAAATAATATGTTTCATCTGGAATAAAAATAGCATGCAGCACAGCTTTTCCTACATGAAAACAGGTGCTCTAAAAAGAACTAAAAGGTGTTCAAAAAAGAAATAAAGATACCACAAAGCACACAGTAGATTGTACTGGAGGGGTGGCAAAGTAGAAGGGAATGTCACTGGTCTACAAAAGGCAGGAGGCTTTGTAGAAGATGAGGATGTGGCAATTGAAAGGTCGTGTTCAGAAGTGATAAATCATGTTGTATATGTATTTTCCTATTAGATTCATAGAATTATCAAAAGGAGCTTACTGAAGTTGTGTAGAAGATTGTATACATGTTCAAGGTGTCTTTTAGATAAAATTAAGTAGCATTTCTACATATGCCTCTTAACCGTGTGGAGAGAATCTGTAAAACCATCAGAATTTAAAACCATTTTTTACCTACAAGGGACTGAAACAACACAGTCCATATCTGCAGGGTTTCTTGCATCTGCTTCTTACATGTCCATTGCAGATAAGATGATGAACTTGATTTCTGAGCTCATCTAGTCAGGTATTTACGTGTTCCTGTGTCCACAGTGGACGTCGGTTCAGTAATTTCAAGTCTTATTTCAATAAATAAGGGAAGCCTTCAGTCCATGCTTTCTGTAAGACAGAATTGAGTGAAATGCCTGTTCAGTATTGAAACTATAGTCCAAGGATGTTTTCATTTTAACAATCACACCTTGAATTTTTGGCACCTCAAGAAAAATATTTGTCACACTTGAGTGTGGTATGACCCAGACTGAGACTGAAGTGGAGGCAATGATCGCAAGGGGCGAGATACAGATCAATTCAATCTGCATCTTTCCATCCATATTTCTGAATCATATGTACCAGTGCAGTCTTTTTTGCTCTGGATTTCAAAGCCAGCCACAGATAATAGACATGTCTTTTCATAGCTGGTGCTACTGAAACAAAGAGCAAACATAAATCAATTTTTCTTCTTTTTTTTTTTTAATAATTCCATGTGTGATACTTTTGCCCGTTCTGTTTTCTTAACAATCACACAAACATAAACGTAGCCTGTTGTTCTCTCCTACAATTGATGTTTTATAGTCCAGGAAATACTTCACACACAGTTTTATATATATGTGTGTGTGTGTATCTGCACAAACACACATTCTCAATCATTCACTCACTTTTCCATCTCTCACAGATCACCATTTTGTGGTTTTAATATCTTCTGAGCATTCAAGGAGCAGCAGTAATGTAAAGCGTTCAATGAGAGGCAGAGTGATGCTCTTTGCACCATCAGGCAGGAAAAATCTCGCAGCACAGGCGATTATCATACTTCATTTGATATACAGTGGACTACACGAACCCTGTAACTGTGTGACTCTTTTCCCTACTCTATCATCTTAATACTATTATCACTCTGTAACATTCATTTTAGAGGTAGGAAGTTTGAGGCAATTTCTTTACTGTTATAAAGCATTAAGGCCAAATAAGAAAAAAGCTGATTTTTTTTGCAGACTAGAAAGAGGTGGCTACTGAAGATGCCTTCCTCACATGTAGGTAGAAGTATTGCCGTGTTTCTGAATCACGTGCTCCCTGGAAAAACTGAACATTGACTAGCTTTAGACAGAGAGACAATAACTTACATCTTTTCAACTACAGAGCAAGATGATGTGGCACAACATGCCCCTTTGTCAAGCGCCTGGCCACCCCCTGTGCTTAGTGTCAGACCAGTTCATGAGGAGAAGCTTCTGAAAACTGGAATAGTGGTGGAGCAGTGAACTCTCCTGCAGTCGCTGCCAAGGCGGGGTGCTGGCAGTGAGGAGGAAGCACGGTGCTTAGATTTAATAGGTCTGACTTGAATGCCTGCTTGGGAGCTAAACGTGAAGCACCAAAGGCATGAATTTCAGAAGTGACAGCCAGCTCCACATAAAGTAGGAAAGATTGCAGTGGAGGTGATCGGGTTTTTTTTAAAAAAAAAAAAACACATCAGCTTTGTTTACTATCTGGGCACACCTAGTTTAGATGATTTGGGGGGCTTTCACTCTAAGATGAAAGGATGACAAAAAACCCCCCCAAACCTAACCTAACTTGAGCTTTTGATACTGTGTTGATAAATACTCATGAAAGTGCAGTAAATAATCCAATATTTCTTAATACTTTGTAAGGAAGATAAGTAAAAACTTAAAGCTGGCGTTAATTTTTGAGAATTGAGTAGTTCCCCAATAGGGGGATTATAGAGGGATTCACTTCTGATTTGGGTAAGATTCTGCCACTTTAACCAAGTCCCTAACTGTATGCATTCTTTTTTTTCTTCCTTTCCATGGTAGGTTACGTGTTCTGTATGTTACATCGCCTGCCTGAACAACATGACTGCACATTTGACCACATGGGACGTGGGCGTGAGGAAGCCATTATGAAAATGGTGAAACTGGATCGGAAAGTAGGGAGATCTTGCCAACGCATTGGTGAAGGATGTTCCTGAGTGCAAGACTGCAACCAAATGCTGTTCTCTTAGTTCACTAATGTTAGCCTTATTTAGGACAAAGTCAGCCAGACACCTTGTACTAGGCAAGTTTCAGACTACAGCCAATCAGTTTCCTTTCTTTAGCCAACCGTCCTGGTACTGTAGTTTAGGGGTTGATGGTGGTTGAAATCGATTTCTGGCTGGTTACTAAGGTGCCTGCTAGCCACCGTATAAAAATAAAACACGAAGAAATATTATTTTTTTGAGCATGGCTAGTGGATTTGAACAAAACAAGAAAAATCCAAAGGCTTCTGTTATTGCTGGAGTCACTCTAAAAGCCTTACGCTGGAAACATTCCAGCTGCAGAGTTAAAACAAATAGTTGTATAGAAGCTGGTGTAAAAGTTCGCTATGCACATGGCTTTCAGACAAACTGTTTAATGTGCAGCCTTTCACCTCTTCACTGCTAGCAAATCCTGAGGAGGTGAAATACTACTAAGAGCAGCAACTTGCAGCTGCTTAAGCCCAGAAGACCTGACTGGTCACTCGTGCCTTCATCGCGTGTGGCTTTTGAGTTAGGCAGTGTCACCAGCATCAGGGATTCTGTTGGGGTAGGAACATCTTTCTGGTTCTTCCCAGGAAGCCAAAAAGAAAGGGGGACAGAGATTCTTACGAAAAACTTTTATATTTGTCTTACTATAAAGAACCTATCAGGGGTTTTTGTTGGTTTTCTTTTTTTCTTTCTTCACAGTTAAATTATGATCTCACTTTAAAGCCAACTCCATCCCAGAGCAGTAAATGGTGCATACTTTTTACGTGGCATCCACAGAGATTCTATGAGTTGTGTGAACAGGTTCCACATACCTGGAGCAGTGCAGCCATTCCCACCGGCCGAAACCTGATTGGCTCTTGTTTGCCTTTTGCTAAGTGCAGGTATCTGATAATTGATCAAATAAGGCTAATTCACAGCACAGTAGCCATGGCTGGATTCTACAGACTGACTTTCTGTAGCTAGACTTATGTATTGGGGAAAAACAAAAAAAGGACATTTTGTAGCAAACGGAATTCAGTAACAGTATTGGGGAACAACCGGTAACACACCCTTTATCAGATTGAGTTTGTGTTCCTCGCTTCCAGAGTGTCAATGAGATAATCAAACGGGCTAGATCAGCCCTCTTTCTATGCAGCTGAACGCTCTCATGAAAATCTCTGCCCGCATCTATTTGCAAAGCAAGTATAGCAAGTGAACGTGAAAAGCATTACATGAGTAGAATGTTTTGGATCTGGTTAGACCTATGGTTCTGTATTATGGTATGTCACCTTACGCTGAGCTGAACGGAATTGCACCAGTCTTGTCAGTTTGGAAAGAGAAAAAAGCGAACAGAATAATCAGCACGTCTCCTGCCGCACACAGCGTTTACGCAGGTAAAAAGGATTTGGACCAACGTGGCCCAGCTTAATCCTGAGTGAATTTAGCATCTCAGTCTATTTGTAAGGCATTAACAATCAGGTAAATTTATAAGAAAACCTGAGGGAGGGAAAGATTTTTGTCTCCTCTTCAAATACTGGGCAGATATAAAACATCAGAGGGGTGAAGTAATGTGTCGCTTGAAAAACGCCAGCGTTTTGGGAGTAAGTTTGTAGGAATCATCCTCCATTCTACTTGTTACAGGTAACTAACTCCTTACAGGCCAAATTACATTGTTACTTTGGTAGCCAGCTAGGAGCATTTAGCAAGGAGACAACTAATTTTAAAAAAAGAAAGACAACGTATATGTCTCTTCACACACACACTCGGCATCTGACTGTATTAGCATTAATTAACCGTGAAGCAAATCAGAAGTGTCCCGTCATTACAAAATGCAAGCTATCCAAAAGGCAAGCTGTTTTTTTTTTATTATTGTGGTTATTCAAGAATATGAAACCAGCAGCAAAATCTTCTGTAATGTGCTACATTTTCAGGAAATGGTCCTGGTGAGAGGGACTGTCCAAGGATATTATTTACATTTGCCGTGAGGAGTTTAAAAAACCACGGATTTTGGCGGCTGCTGTGATACGCACTTTGTTTTCCTACAAAATCCTGTCGTAGCTTTTGATGGGCATTCTGATTGATACACAAGACTTCTCTGCATTAATACTGAAGATGCTATTTTGTTCCTCTTTAATATTCTCTTTAATCTCGTTACAAGTGCACAGACGGTTTCAAGGCGGCTCTTGAGAGAACACTACTTAAAGTTCATGTGAATTATGGACAATGTTCACTTTAAACAAAAAAGTTGGGGAGGGGGTTGTTCCTTTGCAGTACCTGTTCTGTGAAGTTTGTTAAACGTAAAGAAAGCTTAAGTTCTTGTATCTTAAAAGAAGATCTTATTTAACCCTTTTGTGTTCTAGATTTACTTAACACATGTAGCCTAGAGCTCAGTTTTAGTTTAACATTGTGAAAATATTAAAAGAATCTTGTAACTTTATTCTTTTTCCTCCTGCTAAAAAAAAAAATTAAACCAATCAGATTAAAGTTTGAATGCCTTCCTGCCTATTCCAACAAGTCTTGCTATTTTGCAACATTTCTACTGCAAGTTCCTATAAGACATATGAATGGGGAAAATGCCAACGTTAGGTCAGTAACTTCAAGTTGAATTTACAATAGGTGATATGTGGGCTATTTTCTGCCAGTTTGGAAGGGGAGGATAGTATTTCTGCTGGGTTCAAGTTTAGTGATTTCTTTTGTAAGCAAATCTGGCTAAATCTAGTATAGCCTGAGTATCAGTCAATTTAATTTTGAGGTTAGATATAGTAATCAACTGTATTAGAGAGAGAGAGAATATCAAGGTGATTATTTAAAAACAATTCTGAAAATGGTTTGGAATTGAAATTGTGCCTGGTTCATAGGACATGTATACTCATTTTTTTCCTCTCATTCATATGGTACTTTCAATTATAAAACTGTCCATGATTGTTGAACAAGATGGCTGTGTTACAGTAAAGGTAAGTTACATAAAACAGCTCTGCCTTTTCATCAAGTTTCAAACCTATTGCTGGGTGCAAGCCAAGGCTTCAAGGAAAAATAAGAATTGCCCATGAAGGCTGCTGTGCTAGAGCCTGTCCTTAATTGCACTGGTTTCTGTTTTGAAGCAGTTTAGTGTCTTGAATGAGAAGCAATGTAACTGTAAAATGAGGTACCTGAGAACAAGTCCTGGTGCAATTATAGCAGTCCAAAAGTAATATTTACTTCTTTTATCTACTCCATGGAAGGTGATAAATACTTTCAAAACTTCAGTTTTGCGTGACTTTCTTGTTTTGGACAAACTGTAATTCCCTGGCCTCTTGAACACAATGTCCTGCTAATATTTAACTTCTCATTACTCATTCTGGTGTTCAGTTAATTCTACAATCATAGCAGTTCCTGCTGTGACTATGCTACAACTTAGATATAAATCTCTAGGGGATAAAAGCAATTTTTTTGATTTTACAATGACTATTTCAGTACAAAGACTCAACAGGGAAGAAAACTGATACTAATGGTGTCATAAAAATACAGGTTTTAAAATAGACTCCAAGAAATGCATCAGTGGAATAACTGACAGCACCTCTGCTTACAGTTGATGTATACATGGCTAAGTGCCCAAACAAATGAATTAATATTCTCTTTGTTGTAGTGTAGTTACCGAAATTGTCAGTCATCAGTGGAACAGCAAAGTCTAATCAAAGTAATCCCTTAATGTCACAATGAGATTGTGGCCAATTCACACTGGAAATAATTTTGTCTGCTCCTGGGAACTTTTATACCTACAAAACAAATGGAAACATTTAAGACAACGCTACTTAAAATGAACTGTATTTAACAGCACCAGATCTTTGTTTCATCACTCAAATACCTGATTAGAATTCTGCACGCAGAACAGAAATAACAGAAGCAGTAGTAAACTGTGGTTCAACTCAAAAGCTGATGTGGCAGGAGCTGCTGTATAATAATACAGTTCTACTGTAACCAGTTCATAATCTTACACTTAGCTGAGACTGTCTGCGCACACTTTGCCACACAAAGGACCACACTGGAAAAACACTGGGTAAGATTACGCTGTTCAGAAGTATTCACAGTGCACATTTTACATGGCAAACTTGTGCAACAGTGGGCTTTATCTCTCACTATTAGCAGCTTTTCCAGAACAAACGTTAATGCTGCTGGGAAGAGGCACTCTTAAATAACAGTTTTCAAAGCCATCAGTGAGAAGGACATATTTTTCTTTCTCTTCCTGGTCTTCATTCATTTTTCCTTTTTGTTGAGGCACTCAGCATGTGCAGCTGGACATCTGAAAGTTGTTCTGCGCTTTTTGGCTTTTCAGTACTCACCACAGGAAAAAAAGCATCAACTTTTTTTTTTTTTTCCTTGCAAGCCCCTGCACATTAGTTCAAGCAGATTAAAATATGGATGTTGGTCTATGGAAGCGATACCTCCTTCTGTATTTTACTACAGCGATAGGTTATTTCTTCAGTTAACTGAAACTTAATGCAGACATGATTTACTTGTTCTGGATGTTAGGCTATGGGTGTTTTGAACTTCAATTCCGTGATATTGTTCACATACACCTTCCCATGAACTCTGCATGCCTCATCTTCCAATCTGAAGTTGAGTCAGGAGAAAGGCGGCCTGAAAATAGGAGGCAGAGGATGCAAATCGACAAAAGCTTAGTGATCACATCCATCGTCCTCTTCAAGTCAGCTCAGATCATAAAATGGTAGAGGCAAATAATTACTTGCCAAACAGCACCAACTTTCTTGACTTGGTGCTACAGAAAACTGTTTTGCTTTATTTTTGTGACTATACCTGTGTAGAGTTTGTCTGAGTCAATTCGGCAACATATATGCAAAGAAATGAAAAAGGACTGTCAGAAGACATTTTTGATGGATTATTTAGTAATAACTACATATTTTGCTACAGGACCTTCCTATTTCGCAGCATGCTGCTATTTTCTTTGGAATAAAAACAAGCAGAACTTTATAAGACAAACTGGAAACTATTTCAAATTCAATACATGCATCTGAAGCATACAAAGAGGTTACTGAAATCATATATAGTTTTTAAAGATAATGACTGCATCCTCTAACAAAAGGGGTTTGTTCTTCAGATAGTAGCAAGTGTTAATGGCGCTGGTTTAACGGTAAGCAGAATGTTCCTTTCTGCTAGGTTTGTGCAAAGCTAATAACATGCAATAGGATGCTGTGAGTTAATAACTTGTAGCACGGTGCAGTGACTGTGTAAGTAATGAGAATAAAATTATAGAGACCTACTCTTGTCTGTTGGCTCTCCCTGCACACAAAAGGACAGGAGCTGGTACCCACTATTTCCTCGTTGCGTAGTCCTGTTTATTCTTTCGTGAGTTGCGGAAGACACTTTCCTTCCCTGTACCAAGTGTGCTCAGGGAGGATGGGAAACGGCATTCTAACTAGAGTTCTAAACACCTGAGGGTTTTTAAAGAAAAAAAAAATAAGTTTCCATCTCTGAAAGCACAGCTTTGAAGTCACCCTCGGTATCAGAGGTGCAATGCCAGAAGGAGCTCT
This sequence comes from Rhinoptilus africanus, assembly GCA_013400135.1. Taxonomy (NCBI): domain Eukaryota; kingdom Metazoa; phylum Chordata; class Aves; order Charadriiformes; family Glareolidae; genus Rhinoptilus; species Rhinoptilus africanus. The sequence goes on along the minus strand of VXBO01003697.1, from coordinate 142,421 downwards.
CTTTAAGGTTCCCAGCACACTCGAAAATGTTGGGGTGTTTTTCTCTTCTTAAACTGTTCAGGGTCTCTTTGAGGCAAAATAGCAATCCTTAATGCCGTGCCTGTTTGGAGGTTTTTTATGTCATCTTTTGAAAGGAAAGCCTGGATGATCAGCACTTCTGCATTAAGAAACCTAAATGGAAAGGTTCACTATTAACTCCTGAAATGCTCTGTCTCATCTCTCTAGTTTTCAACGGAGCAAGTAAATGTAAGACTCTTAGAGGAGGGAGAAGAGACTCTGAGCCCTCTGCTTGAGAAATTCAGAGTTCGTTCTTTCTAGCAATAGTTTGTCTTTTTTTTTTCCTGTAGAGTTGAAAGTATACTACATTTGCTTTAGATTCCTGAAAGCTTTAACTGAACCAGTTTATGGAGACATCTTTTAACATACTACATTTAGCAGCAGGATGAGGAAGATGGTGAGCTCCAACAATAAGTTAAAATTTCACTTAAACACAGCTGTCTAGCACAACTGTTCTTGTCTGCACTACAGCTTTAAAAAGAAGGCTAGCAAAAAATGTTTTAACTGATTCACCCGTATCAGCTTTGCATGAATCCTGCTCCTTTGGATAGTCTGTTACATGCGGCGCAGCCAGAGGGGTTACCTTTATGCTGTCTGCACACAGCCTTCCCCCCCTTCATTACCCGCCATGTTTATATAGAGTAAAATACTCCTCACCAGGTAAGCAGCAATTACAAATTCTGTAGCTATCTTCAAGTCACACCACACACCCAGTGTTTCCTCTTTCTGTTTTTGACTGTTTGGTCTCAGGTCTTGTCAAAAATAATAGTTCCAAATGGATCTTTCCATGCATGGACACATACATGCACACAACTCTCCTGGGACATCACATGGCTGAAGCAGACTTACTTACACTGCTAAGCTAAAACCAGCTTTCACTTTCTCCACGCCCACACAGATATAATCTGTCCTTGTCTGGCTTGTCTTCTGGGGAAGTACAGCCTCTCACAAGACCTCAGTTTGCCTATTTAATACTCACTGTAGTTTAATCATTATCAACACAGTTACTCCTGAGGAGATTCTGATTGGACACAAGAAGAAAATTTTTCACAACAAGAAAAATCAGCCATTTAAATAATCTCCCCAGGGAAGCGGTGACTTCCCCAACACTGGACACTTTGAAGATTCAGCTGGAGAGGGTGCTGGGCCATCTTGTCTGGACCACGCTTTTGTCAAGGAAGGTTGGACCAGGTGATCCTTGAGGTCCCTTCCAACCTGGTATTCTATGAATTACCATAGACCTAGTCTTGGATGCACCATTATGCTCATTTGCAATGCCATTAATGATACCCCCCCCAACAGCTGAGAAGTTTGAGTGAATGCTAACAGCTAGGTCACAGATATTTTTCAATAGTGTGTCTCATGCTGTTCCTAGGGACATGGGACTCTGTGTAGGATCAGCTAGGTGCTGCTAACCATGCTTAATAGCAATACTTTGACTCTGAGGCAGCAACTCCTGCTAAATTAGTGGGAGCAGGGAAATATGTGCTATTTGAAACTTATCCAATACCTCTGTCAGCCTCTGTTCCAGCCCCCGTGCAGGCCTTCGTTTCTCTACTCCCTGATTTGCTGCTGTAATTTCCATAGCCTTTCTCCATCATCCCTTTTGCAGAATCTCCCTCATCAACTACAATGCACCCTGCCCCCCCTCCCCAAACTGTCATGCTCAAAGTCTATGCGAAGACAACGTAACAGTAGAGATAATCACATAAGGCACTGAGGTTTGTATTGCCAGTAGCTGTTTCCTTTTGTAATGAAAACGTTATTTTTAAGTGTTAAATGACTGATGCTGTTTAGTATATGAAAGTCCTAGAGCTGTTTTAATACACTGTAGCAAATACCATTAAGGCTGAGTTGTACTTCCAATTTAAACTCCTTCTTCACTGCTCTTAACTTTCTCTGTGGCCTTTCTTAATACAAGGAACCTTAAGGCTAGCTTGATGCTACAGCCACTAGAGATACGAAAGCAGTGTTTAATAGTACCTCGACAGGTATCGAAACCCCGTCCAGACCAAGAATAAAAAATTTTTTCTTTGTTCTGCCTTTAAATCAATCTTTCTATTGTTAACCCAGTGTTGTTATTCTGTGGATAAAATAGAAAGCTATCACTCATTTGCCAAGTAATGCTAAATGTTTACCAATCACACCGATTATTTAAAATTATTAGCATGTGGTTGATACTATGGGTTGGTTTGTTTTCTTTACATCAAGCTTCACGACGACAATTCTCAACCGTCACAACTAGCATAACAGACAGCTTTGATTGACATAGAAACCATGGGTTAAGTAGACCCAAGTCAAACTCCTTACATAAATCAGAACCAGTTCCTTGCCTTTGTTGTTCTCAGTCTGGATAATAATGGTAAAGCCACTTATGCTGCCTCAGCTGCAGGCATGTGCAAGTTGTCCACTGGCTCTGTACTGTTATCCTAAGGCCTGAAAAATCTCAGGATTCACAGATCCTATCATCCATGAGTCCCTGAGGGCAATTCAGTTGTATATTGTACCTGCTTTTTCTAACCACATTTGTTGTGTGAAACAATAAAATTGTTTATAAAGAGATACAATGTATTAAACAAGACAGTGCTGCTCTGTGATTCAATTGTGATTCCTGGGGTGCCTTTTCTTTTATCAGCCTTTGGCTGACAGCAGAAAGGTAGGGTAGGAAATTCAACAGCCTATGGAACTTAAATCACTTCACAGGAACTGAAACAAGTGTTAGGCCCTGTGCAACTTGCATACATCCAACAAGGCAGAAAGATTCACACAGTCTTTAACCATTTCTTTCACACCAACCCTCATTTAGTCACTTAATACCACCATGGATCAGTTTTCCTTAGCCAGCATTTAGCACCCTTCTAGACCAACAGCAAGGAGGATCAATTATTTTGAGAGCAGTCTGAAGATAAAACCTATCAGATGATAGAGCTAAATATCTACCATAAGGATTATATGGTTCTGTGTAAAATACACCAAAATAGAATTCTAATACTGAGATGTGTTTTCGAATACAACATTTCTGATTTCTCAGAAAGCACCATGAGAGCTGAGATTGGGGCATTAACAGAAAGAACAAACGGCAATAGGCTTCCCGCACTATATAATTATCACGGTAAGACAGTCTGACCTTTGCTATTCTTACTGTTTATGGATTTCTTGGTGTGATTTTCTGTTTGAGAGCGCATAGCTGTGAACTACAGTTTGTGGATACTGTGTAATTCCATTACTAGATAACACCAAAGCATACGAGAAGAATGAAAGCATTAAGTCTTAGAATGGCATATTTTCAGCCACGTGCTCTAAAATAAAGGATAAGGGGTTGATCCCCTAAATACAGAAAAACAGAGAAATCTAAAGTAGTAAATTCTTCAAAGGAACCTGTGTGAAGTCTTCCTGCACAGAAGTCATCAGCACATTAATTCAGAACTGCCAGGTAAATAGTCTTCAGTTTAAAAAAAAAAACCCAATGATAAAGTGACTTGCTCACTTCAGCCAGAAGCACATTCTTCATGCCATGCTTCTATCGCATACAAATTATTCAGTCTTCTACCCGTGACTGCTGGGGCTCTATCTGTGCCAGCATAACCAGACAAAAGCACAAGCATTGCACGCCAGCTCTTACAGTCAATGAAGGCAGCCGAACTTCAAAGGTTTGCAACAGATAAAGAGGTCACATGATGCTGTTCTAACTAGTCTTTTTTATTACCTCTCTGGTGGTACCTGGGCCTTATGGAGAAACTGTAACAACTTCTTTATTACTGTGAGGTGCTGAGCAAACTAAGACTTAGTCATACACCACAAAAAAAAAAAAAAAAAAAAAAGACAAGAAAATTCTCAAGGATAGGGAACCTGTTCACATTCCTGGAGTTGCAACAGGCTTAGGACACTCAGGATACTCTCACACACACAGACATTATTTGATCAGAGATAACAGACTATGCAACCTTCACCTGCAGGCAGTTCATCAATTTGTTCATGTAATTAGGCAAGGATCGAGAAGCAATACTGGGCTCTAAAGCATCCACTTACCTTGAATTTATTTGAATGTGGTTACACATGATGTGATATGGAGTTACAGGCCAGACCCACCCATGTACAAGAATCAAGCTCTATTTGTGTGTTTGTCCATACTACGTATGCCAAACCAGGAAAAGAAATGTCATCCCCAGCGTGACTGGCACCCAACTTCCTCATCACTCCAAAGTGACAGGCAGTTCAAGAAGTTCAGAGTGACTGGGCCAGGCTGAGACCAGTGCACCAAACCCTCTGAAGAGAACAATTCAAAACCCCAATACCATGGAAAGATGTCACAGTGAGATGTCCTGCACCAACTTCAGTAGACAGGCAGGAGAAAAGGGTAGCAATGTGTGAGATACTGACAGTACAGTGTTTGTGTAGTGCTGGAGCTAGCGAGGCATCTCCTGTATTAGTTTCATGCTCTGCCCCTACACCACTTGGCCATGATCTGCCTGTACTCCGCAGACCCTCTCCTACAGCAGTATGAAAGGGCTTAAGACCTCCTCTGCAATAATATCCACCCACTTTCTCAGAAAAGTGGCAGATCAGCATTGCTGCAAATGATCAAAAGCTCTAGAAGAGAAGGTACAAGAGTAGAACTCCCTATGTCACCTGGGACTGCTGAAATCCATGATGAAACCTTCCCTCTCCCCAGCCCCCAAGTCTTATTCCAGGTCCTAAGAGTTGGCAAGCAGAGATCAGTGAAGGGACACACATGCTCCACGCAAGCCTCCTTCCTACATCCCACCAACTCTTGTCCAAAGTTGCAGCGGTGGCTTTGTACTTGATAGTATTGTGAGGCTTGGTGGGAATGGAGAGGGATGCCAGACTTGGGTGGATAACGTCCTCCTAGAATGCAACAAGGACAGTTGCTTGACTGGTTTTTATGATCAGCACTAAGCAGCCTCTCTTGGTAGCCAGGCTGCAAGCAGAATCTGGCAGTTAATTTAGTGAACGGACAGTGCTCATTTCATCATCTTGGACGCACAGCTCCCTGCAGAAGCTAGTTTAGTTACTGACCCACCCTGCAAGTGGAGCAAGACCAACCTGTTCCTCCTGAGCAGAAGCAGTAGATCTCTCTGCCACGGTTTCATTCTCTGCTCCTGATAAGCCCTGCATCAGTGAGCGCACATGACATAACATATCTAACTCCATGCTGAACTAATGTTTGGCTCAGTATTTGATTTTCACAAGAAATGAAAAACAAATAAGCATGGAAGATTACTGAAAGGACAGGTCACTAACCAGGGTGACTGGGCTCTACGCTAGACTGAATTCTTCTTACAAGCCATTTAAGTTTCCTAAGGTTAGTTGGAGTACAGTTCTTCTCTTTCTTGCAATAAGAAGGTGTTTGATTTTGCTTTCCATGTTGCAAATGGCGCTGTTTCCTCTCAGAGGCATTTGCCCTTTGGGAAAGGGATCAAAGTATGCAATCATATTTGTAAAGCACCAAAATACTTGTAAAAAACTGTTACACACAGACTACTAAGAGGCTGCCTATCAGTATTAATTTCAGTACAGCACAGAGAACCTTTTCCACCAGAAAAAAAGCTGCCTGTGTATAGGAGAAAGGGTCACAAACTTAATTATTTTGCCAAGTATAAATAAAGCCAGTATGTGGCTCCTGAAGGAGAACATGAATAAAGTAAACCCAGAGGCTGAAAGTCAGAGTTTAAAAGACTTTCCTTTCATTTAAGTTTTAGCAGCCTTGAAAGTAGAAATTCTCCCCCATCTCACATGACTACCTCTTCCATAGATCAGGTCTTTGGTAGCACTCCAATTTCACATCTATATTTGTCAATTTAACGATCAATGGATAAAATTTATTGAACTTCAGCATTTAGTAGCTGAAAAGTAAAGCTGAGAAGAGAGGTATCAAATAACTGTGAAGGAAACTTCTTCCTAGATAAACTAGCTCCTTCAGTTTGACCATTAAGATTCCTTCCTGTTCCACTGGTATTTAAAGAAAACCCCTCTGGGAATCCTGCATCATCTGAGAAATTGCACAGAGCTTCTGTAAATTTCTGGGCTGATGGTGAAAACCTAAAAAACCCCCAACAAATACTAAAAGCCAGGAAAATGAGTTTACTACCATCTCTTTAAGCAGCAAAGATGACAGACAATGACACTATTCAAAAAAGGTTTTAGTTTGATATTGCTAATAACAATTCTGTAGACAGAAATGAAATGCATTAGAATCTCCCAACAATTAAGTGCTGTGGGAAATAAAGTGATCAAAAGAAGAAACGCTTCTTTATAGCACCAAGAGGATCTGATGCCAGGAAAGAAGCAGCCATCCTAAGGGCACAACAAGCAACTGCATAAGTGCGGTTGCACTGACCATCCTTCCACTCCATGCAGATGCAAAAGCAGTTCTGTACTCCACTGGAGTATTTGTTCAGTGTGTATTATGTGTATTGTTTGGCTTGCAAAGGCATTGATCAAGCTAGCTTGCAAACCTGGCCAACAATGTTAGGGCTGTAATTGTCTACAATAAGTCTGATTGAATCCTTGCTGCCAATCTAAACTGGCGGGTCTTGGACAAGTCTGATGCCGAGATCTCCTGACTGCAAATTTGCTAGCCATATAGTGCCCAACTCCTCAGTATCAATGCATTACCGCCATGCAACAAGGACAACAGCAGCAACACTGACCAGTCTTAAGCAAAAACTTGTATTGTTTCTTATATTTGGCAGAACTGTCATTTTGGCAGCCAAACTGTGCCCAGCCTTACCTTGCTGAGCCTCACGGCCCACTCTCCAACCTCAGTATGGCTGATGCTTTGGCATAAAGACCATTTCCTGCTGGAAACAGTAAGGTCTCTTCTACTCCAAGATGACCAGGACTCAGTAGCCTGCAGCTGCTGAGCTCTGTCATCACCTTTGCTTTTAAAGCACTCTGGACAACCACAATGCTACACAAAACACACCAATTTATTTAGCCAAATGCCATTAGCTCTCCCTATTACATTGATACAGCTAAACTGACATTTTTATTGATCCAGATAGCCTGCTCTATGTCCCCTCTTCATCATTTTCCATTTGTCCAATTAATGTAAAAGGAGAGAAGAAAAACAGGCTGTGACAAGACCCTGAATCAGCTGGAGTATTCATGTGGAACTACTCCGCACCTTTTCTTTCAAATGAGCACATCAAAGTACACCAAGAAGCTCTCAGTCTCTAAACTAGAATATGTTCTTGTTTATTAGGCTCTAAAATAAGCCCTCCCTTCAAATAGATAAAAAATTGAGATGTGCTTGGGAAGGAAGACAATAAAAGAGTTTCAAAGCAAATCCTCCCTTCCTCATCACTCTGTCCTTGTGGAAGGAGAAATGGATTCTGTCTCTTCTGATGGAGTTTCCCTACCCATGTCGCTGCTCCTCTTTCCCTCTAAAAGGTTTTCCTAACTGAGAAGAATGGCTACTTTTTTTTCTGAGAAGAAGGTGCAAGTACTTCCACAGTATTTCACCCACATGCAGCAGCTACAAGATACATGGGCAGCTCTTCCTCACTGTTACCCAACTACAACACATAGTACTTGAAACAAACTGAACAAACCAAGCACAGCTATTACACCTTTAGCTGCATAAGCCCTCTGTCTGGTACTGTTTGCATCTACTAATTATAAAAAAAAGAAAACAAACGAACTGTCCTAGCACAGCTCAACTGCCATGCCTGAAATCTACATTACTACAGTATACCCAAGATAATTAATTTCCTGCAACCAAGGGTAACTAAAAAGTCACTTAGCATGAACAGAAGACATGGGAACAATGAGATAGCTAAATTTAATTCTGAATGTTAAACCTTGATTTTTGTTGTCAGATTTGATGCACAACTTACAAATAAGCCAAGAGAGCTGCAAAGATAATATTCTTCTTCCTTACACAGAAGAAGCTAAACAGAAGGCAGCTGCCAAGAAAGTAGCATTGGTTTTAGTCACATAAATAACATCTTCCATAACCTCCCTTTCTTGATGTCAACAAATGACGGTAACAGAGAAAATGAGATAACAGCAGGTCTCCATGAGCCCAGAGGTAGCATTGGGTCTCAAGTGATGGACAGTTGAGTACTGTGTGCCAGATGGCCTTAAAACCTGTGCAGTGGCTCTGCTCATTCTGAATGGCTTCTCTTTATGGCGGAATGTAAAATAGTGTTTACTAAGCTGTGTGTGAATCAAAGATGGTTTGTGTAACAACTCTATTTTTTTGTTTTCAAATGAGATATGTGAACCCGTAATCCAAATGTTTTAAAAAAGCTGTCCCTTTTTACAGCTTCCTTTCCCAACTGCCAACATGTCTTATATCTACAGGCTTTGAGAATTTTCGATGTAATAGCTTCAACAGCGATTGTGAGGTTGTTCGATGTTTATAGATATATCCAATTAGTTAGCATGGGGATGGCTTTGGTGCCTAATTTGTTCCATTTCTGTCTTCTCCAATACATTTCCACTGAGATCAGAATACCAGAAACATAGTCAAACTGCACAGGTCAATCAATGTCAGATGCTGAACCCAGCAGATGAAACGGTGCCTTCAGAATAGCAAAGAATACATTTTTTGTTAATTACAGTTATGCAGCCCTCCCTTCTCTCTCTCATCTTCCCACCAGACAAATAAGACATCTGAGATAGTGTATTTCAGCTAGGCTCTTTTCTCTCATTCGGAATCATCTCACTGACTTTGTAAAACAGGCACCCAGCAGGTAAAACAATTACCCAGAATGTTTCCCATTCAAAGGCAAGATAGGTTACAATGGTTAATCTTGGGCCCCCACCCTCTGTCTCTCAAGCAATTCTGTCATTTTAGAGGCAGGTGAGTAATCAGTGTAATTAGTACATATTTCTCAGTAGTTGCTGAACTGTCCTACCTTGCATATGCCTTTTTTCCTCCTTGTTCCAAGCACATAGCAACATCTTACCTTCAGCAGTATAAAGGGAAGATCAAGTCAATTAGTGGTGAGGGGGAAAAAAAGCAGTTCCTCTTGTATATAAGAAAGGGACAGCAAGTACTGCACAGATTAGGTGGCTCATTACATTCTTTTTCATCTTAGATTTTAAAAGGCAGCAAAAATGCAAAAATATCATCAGAAGTATTTCCTATGAGTCTCTACAGTCATACCAAGTCTAGATGAAACAAAAAAGTACTAGAAATCCCACACAAAGCCTAGATGCCCAACAATTCCAGATCAGAGAACTGAAATGTTTCACACGACATTTAGAATGCCAGAAGCATCAGATATATGCCCGTTGGAGACAATACCAGGCATCAATACATCTCATTATCCTTTACACTAGAAAAATACAAATGTTCACTCCACTACTGAAATTTTACTGCTAGACCTAGCCTCACTTGCAAAGGGCTTGACCACAAAGAATTTGTTCTTACAGAAAGAAAACCTTGAATATGAGGAGCACTTTCCTTCTGCTGTGTTTCTTGCATTGAAGTGAACAAAGCCCAACCCTTTTCACGCAGAGAAATCATCAAATGCACAGATTAAACACAGATTAATCACTATCCCTCTAAGCATACTGGCAACACTACACATTTCCTTGGCATGAAAAAAACCAATCACATTCAAATGAGATTGCTGTCTCCATCCCAAATAGAACTGGAAGTGATTGAGTTACCATGGTGTACAGCAAATTACAGCTTGCCCATGGAGCAACAGTAGCCAAGGCCGTGTATGCCCTTAACCCATTGCAAATGCAAAGTAAAACCACTTCCACCTAGGCTAAGCAAAAATCTTGTACTAAGTTACCATTTATCACCAGCACTTCAGTAACACTTCACACGCATTCTCCTCCTCTTCAAACATAGTCCTTCACACACAGTACCTCAAACATTTGTTATCATATGAATGTAGATTTAGGGAGGCAGCACTGAAGCTGTTTACATGGAAATTCGAACAGGCCATGCAGAATAAGGCTCTCAGTGCCTTGGGAAGTTTTAAACTAGATGCAATTTTTGTGTCATGCATGAATGATAGCACTTCCAGAAGGACAACACCCCCTGTTATCACACCAAAGTGTTGTCTGCCCTCGAAGAGAGAGGAATACCAACTCCATCAAAAAACAACACTCCTTGCAGCACAAGTTTTTCCCTTAGCGTTCTCCCACCTAAGAACTGACCACACTTGAACCTGCCTTACCTCATAGAAGTTAGCAGAATCACAGGCTGCAGCAGTCTGCCAGCATGCCAAGTAAAATACTATTCCAATCTGTGCAGTCAGAGTGTCTTTTTTCCAGCCTTAGCTGATTGCCTTTGAGCTGGATCCTCAGATCCAGTGACATCTTCAAAGAGACCAACAGCTGCAAGGTATTACACTGATTACTACAACAGACTAGCACGAGAATGGCTGTGAAATCTCACTGCATCAAAATGAGACACAGGTACTATAACCTAACATGGAGATGTGAACTGGAATGGACAAACAAGAAACACAAGAGGAACTGCTGATGTTAAAGGGCAGTCACCCACAGTGTCACCCCTCTTTTCCTTCACCTGTCCCAGACAGATCCAATAGCTTTCTGCAAGATCGCTAGTCAGAATGAGAACAATCCAACAGCCAGTATTCCTAAATCAGCCTGACTTGTTACATTCAAGGCACAGCCCCATGTTTATATGGTGTCCGTTATCCTTGGGTTGGAAGACATATCCCTAGACCACAAAGTCTTTGGGATTCTAGATTAAAGCCAGGGATAACATGGCAGAACACAAGGAACATAGCTTCACGAGAGGAATTTCTTAGGCACAGCTGTTTTATATGATACACACAGAGAATCACAGACCAGGATTCACAAACCCCATCTCTCTGACACAGCAGGCCACCTAAGTCCCCTGGTGATGCTAAGGAAGAGCACAAAGAGCTAGACCTGCACAAAGAGTTCAGCAGGTATATGTCCTGCCCAACTCACAGACTAGTCACTGAGGGAGGCCTCACCAGCAAGGTTAGCCAGCAGTAATGGTGTGGAATGGCAAAGGGGTCCACACTAACAAGCTTGAGCTGTAACCAGCTACAGTCATGGCACAAAGGAAGCCTAACGTACCGTGGGAGTGCTGGGTGGTGTGGAGGATGGGAGCAGCAGTGTGACACATACCTAAGAAACACCTCGGATCCAACAGTTTGTTTGTCAGAAGCAGCATGAGGGCTCTCAGGGTTTTCTTTTGTTTTGTTTTTAACAGTCTACAGACTAGTTGTACTTTCAATGTTACAGGTTTCTGAGCATTTGTACTCTTACATCAGGGATGACCTAGGCCTGTCTAAACTGCTGAAAGGAGACAGATAGTAGAGGCAATCTACTCAAAAAGTAGCCTGCGCTCTAGACTTGGGCAATGAACCAGGTTCTGCTTGAGCTTTACCAAGAAAAGCCAGGTGACCAGAAAACAAATGAGAAAAAGAGAGGTGGGGTCACAGGATGAAACTAGAGAAGGAGAGGTCTAGTCCAACAGAAGCCGTACATAGGAATCACAAACACTCTCCTCTTCCAGGTGTTTTCTGTACTCAACAGCTGGGAGGAAACAGACATGCAATCTCTGCCCTTTATAAAGAGCTAGGCATGAGCATGTGCATCTCAGAAGTGAGAGAACAGATTTCAGGGTAAACTGAATAGCTCTGCTATAGATGCTTCTCAGACTCTGCATGTTGAGAGACCCGAGCTGAAGTATAACCCAAGTTAGCTCTGTAGTCTAAGTCTTCAGTAGAGGAGCTGTAAAATGAGAGGCATTCCACTTATTTATCAGCTTAGCGAGTAAAGAACTCATGCACAGCATGGATGGCTCAGATGCACCTTCACCCCCCTGCCCTGACTGTAGGGGTCAGAGACCTATGGCAATTCCTTAATTGTCAGCATAGGGGTTGCTCCAGGCTAAGCACTCTCCCTACTGTCCCAGGTGTTAAGTGCCACCAGGCTAGGAGGAAATCCAAGAAGCAAGTTCTTCCTTCCCCCAAAGCAGTGCCCCACTTACTAGACTGCACAAAGAATCCAAGGTTAAGCCCAAGTGACATGCCAGAAGACTTAAAGAATCACTGCACAGCCTAAACATGCCAGACATTGCTTCCTAAAATTGCTTCTGCAGTTGTTGAATCATCAGAAGAGCTCTCTCCACACCTGCTGCAGTTTAATTGGTTTGACCACAGGTGACCAGGCTGTATACAATATTCTACATATAGAGGTACAATCTTAGTGCTTCCCTTTTTCTGCTGAAAATTCCTCGCTAAGCATGTCTGGAAACAGGAACACAAAACTGAGATCATCACAGGGTGCAGGTACTGCAAAGTCTGTCTTAACACCCACTATCCACATTCCAGTTGTCGACAGCTCTGTTAGGGCAAGGGGTTGGCCACTCTTTTCCGCAGCCCACTGGTTACATTTCCATTACTACCATACATAAAGCAACAATTTTTACTCATTCAGTTACCTCCACTCTACAAATTTTTCTCCTAATACCCAGGCAAACTTAATCACTTATCAAGTCAAGTGTGCCTCAGACATACCCTTCCTGTGCTGCCCTTTAAACATGGAAGCAGTCACATAGTAAAATCCAAACAGCCATTGAAAAAAATTCTTCAGGTCTCTTCTTCACTGCACTGCCTACAAGATAGATGACAACGGTTGGACAGACTATGCTGTTCCAACACTGGCCACTCCCCAGGTTTCAATTTTTTTCCCCCTTCTACTGTTATCCTATTTTCCTCTGACCTCTTGTATACCTCTCTTGTTTTTCTGTAAGTGTTCACAGGTCTCTGGGACAGGGCTAAACTTTCCATTATATACACAGTAGAGTCTTGAGACTGATTGGAACTCTTAGATGCAACGATACAAATTAATAACAATAGCTGCAGAATGGTGATAATACTCTCCAGTTGTGATGGGCATGCTGGAAAGATTACTTGATGTTTATAAAGCTCTTTGAGACTCTTGGATGAAAGTCAAGCCCGCGATGCACAGGATTTATTATTCTATTCAGCACGTCAGTATCCAAGGCTAGCATCTATTCTAGTTGAAAAGGATTTTTACTGTATTGTAAAATGGAAACAAAATGAAATATATACAGCGCATGGTGCTTTATATATAAGGCACAGGCAGCACAGAAACAGAATTTCATTATTGAAATGGTTGTAGCTGAAGCTGTTACACACAGTAGGGAAAAGACCAGGTTCAGTGACCTCTTATTCCATTTAATCAAAACTGTTAGTATATGGTTTTCCAAAGGCCAAAGAAATTTTTTTCTTTTTTTCATTATCAGATATTTCATCAGTTTGTAATAAACCTTTGTAGTTGCTTATGATGTGAATCTCAAGCAGACTTGACCAGCAATGAAATGAAAATAAAGTGGACGTACGTTTAACAAACAAACCCACAGTTCTTCTGTAATACTCTGTGCGTTTAACCACCAGATCTTAACCATTCAAAGAGGCTGCACTCCCTCCTCCCCATCACAAGCTTCTGCTCATTTCACAGCATCCCCCGCTGCTCTATTTCAACGTGGGTCCCCAGTAAGTTCCCCCTCCTCCAGTTCTGTGCTTGCTGAGCACAGAGGGTGGACAATGCGGTTTTAATGGTGCTAGTTATGCGATATGTGGTCTTGCTGTTTTCTAGGAATAGACACGCTCAGACATCAATTAACATCTAATTGTGGGAATTAATCTTGTTCCTCTGCCTCAGATGCCACAGAGATCAAACCAAGCCCATTTGCAGCTCTATTTTTAATTTAGTGGAATTACAGTTTTTCCATCCAGTGAAAAATAATTAAGTGACATGCTGTCCAGAGAATATACAGTTCAGGGATCAGGATGTTGATGAAGAAATGCAACAAGGAGGAAGAGATCATAGCTTTTTGTGCCAAAGCAAAAGCATCTTTGTTACTGCAAGTCTTTCCTCTCTTCACACTTTCTCAGCAGTATTTTCTTCACACCTTCCTGCCTGAGTGATCCTCACAGAGACAGTGAGGATGACGAGAGTGGTTTAGGAAGGAGCTGAATTTGCCATCCTAGCAGATAATCCCTAATTCACAGGGTGAGACTGTGCACAGGGGCAAAACAAGCACGGAAAGAAGATAAAACAAGGAAGTGGAGGGAAAGGATTTAAAACCATCAACAACGAAATCAAGCAAAATGTTTTTCCAGCACTCCCTTAAAGCAGTCACCCATGATCTTTATTATCTGCCAATGAGAGAAAACGCAGGCTACAGACGAGGCTTTGTATTGTATTTTGCAAGTCTTTGTACTGAATGAAGCCAAGCACTTTCAGCAGACGGCTCCCGATCTTAAAATACTGCCTCAGTTTCCTATCTACGTGAGGAAGGAAGACTTGAGCTTGGCTGGTGAAGTTAGGGTGGAAACAGGTTGGACTACTCAGCAAGAGAAAACAGAATCCCATATAAGCACGAACCTGCAACAGATACCAATCAGAAAGCTATCCAAGCCTGACCCTCTAAAAGGGCTGCGTGGGATAACTGAGTCATGAGACTACAGCCTGGGATTGGGTCTCAACATCTTATATTAAAACTAAAGCAGCTGAAGCAGACATTAAGTCCACTTACAACGCAGACGACTGACCTGCATTTCTTGCTGTATGGAAAGGGAATTTGATGGCTCCTCCAGTTTTCAGAAAGAACTGAACCACTCCTTCCTAGGTTAAACTGGCAAGGTCCTAGATGAAATTCTGAAGACAACTGGCGCGATGCAGAGCTTCACTCATCTTTTCTGCTTGTGTCAGTCCAAATATTCTCTTGGGTCCTCAGTGCCATTAGCTAGATCAGAGTTATCTTACCTAAAACTCAACCCTCTGCTTCCTTTTGCTGTCGTTTGCTAAATACAGGATGCCTAGTAATGAATACCACTGAACTCCTCCTTTTACTTCCTCCTAGTAAAGGAGGATGTGGAACATTCCCACTTCAATGCCTTCATAACAGCTCAAACTCCCTCCAGAAATGAAGCTCAAGGAAAAGGTGCACCTGTGAAGCTTTCTCACACTTTTACTGTAGGTCGCTCCCTGTGTGAGGAGCCCATGAGCAGTGGATGAACATCATCCAGGCCTCCATCCACAGAAATTTCAGAATTTACCAAGAAATAAAAAAGTGGTGGAGCATCACCTTTCCATCTGCTCTCATAGGCTTTCAAATTCCACCTTCTTATTTTACAA
>VXBO01003697.1:108259-123170 GCA_013400135.1 Rhinoptilus africanus | reverse complement strand
TGTCCCCGTCCCCGTCCCCGTCCCCCTCCCCGCGGCTGCAGCCCCCGGCGGCCGGCTGCCCCGCAGCCCTGACGGGCTCCAGCCGTTGGGGCGGCCGCTAAACGGCCGTTGGAGCTGCCTCGAGCAGCGCCCGCCAGCCCGTGGTTGAGGGGAGGTGCCGGGCAAGGCCTGGGAGGCCCGGGGGAGCCCCCCTGAGCGGGGGGCTGTCCGCCGGGGAGGGAAGCCGGCGGCGGTTTCGGAAAGGTGCGGGGGAGAGGGGTCGCACCCCCTCGTTCTGGGGCCGGAGGAGGGAGCGCTGCTCCGGGCCGAGCCGGGGAGGGGGGGCCGGGGCACGGCCTGAGGGAGCGGGGCTGCTGCGGGGAGCAGCGCTCCGGCGACAGCCGCTCTCCGGGCGCTTCTGGGCAGGGGCCCAGCTCCGCTGTGAAGCTGCGGAAGGTCGGGATATCGCCTCTCCAGGGAATTCCCTCCGCTCCGCCCGGCCCTCGCCTGGTGAAGGTCTTCTGAGCGGCGCGGCTGCGTTCAGTCTGTCACGGTGGTATCTGATCAGAGTGAGACTCCTCTCCCCGGGACAGATAAACCACCTTTCTTGTAAAAAGTGATCTCATTTTTCAGTTTGAATGGGTTCCTTCAATAGGATGAGTTGTTTTTATCGTTTGTTCTGTCTGTACAGAACGCACCAGATTTGTTGCTAGAGATAAAGCTATAGCAAAGGACAATGTTTAACAAAGATATCGAAGGGTTTCTCACAAAGCCATGCTCAATATACACTTCACATTATTAACACCAAGGAAAGAAATAGATGGCCGTTGTCGATCATCCATCTCCAGAGGGAAAAAGGCTTTCCACAGCAGGTTTTTATGTAAAATTATATCCAGCACCCCCCAAAAAAAGGTTCTCATTCGGTTCTTTCAGCTGTATTTCGCTGAGTATCAAAGAACAACATAGTACACCCTTAAATACATGATTGGCATTAAGCTCACAATGCCAACCTGAATATGTTGCGGTTACCCATCCGGCTGGGTGTGTGGTGATCAGAAAGCATTAAATAACTTGTAGGTTGTTTTCCCTTCCCTCTTTGCTTGCCCAGCAGTTTGGCAGCATTTGCTTGGGATATACTGCAACAAATTATGTGAAAGAGGCAAAACCAAATATTGCCTCAGCTTCCATAACAGTGTGAAGCTCGTACTGTTGCTCAGCTAAATCTTCCTTTAAGGTCTTGGCCAGACAAAGTGTTATTTAACTCAACTGCTTTTATTTTTTAATAAAATTGTCTTTAAAATGTATGAGGCTCATTGGAGGGGACAAGGTGTACAAGGACAGAAAGTGCACTGTCAGCCAAATAAGCAGCTACATGCAATAAATAAGTAACGAGAGGAAGCAGAAGGCCCTGAAAGATGGGCCCATAAAGATGTGGGAATGCCCAAGAGAGCAGTCTCGTAGAAGAGCAAATACTACAGCTTTTTATCCCAGAGAGCCACCCAGCACAGAGGACGTGGAAGAGAAAGCTACCACTGCTCGGGGCAGATGCAGTAAGACTCCAAACACAAGCACAGGCACTTCCAGGTCTAGAAATATGAATGCTTTACATAGAAGTAGTCAGACAGATGATAATTGCAGGTCACAAGGGAAAGGAGAATCAATTCCTACTTGCAATGATGAGCTCCATGTGACTGTCTTGGAGCGATTAGATAGTCTGCCATTTCAATTCATCTTACAGCATTACTCAGTAATGACTGAAGCCAATTCAGGGAACTCTGTAATTGTCCCCTCTTCTTCCTTTCCCTTCCCCCAAGATGAGAAGGGCAATGCTCACCTTTCCCTAATGCCATGTGTCCAGCAAGTTGTAGATGCTATGCAGGATTTCTAAACCTTTACAGAACAGGCAGTAATATGCCCAGGCTGCTTGCTTGTTCATTAGAAGAATTAAAGTGAAGCTGGAGGTGGAGGGAGGGACATGACTGTGACCTGCCACAACTGATATGTTCAGAAATACATGGGGAAAAATCCCCAAATCCATCTGTTTGAAAGTGACGCTGTCATGAAACTGTTCAATGCCAGTTGATGCCATTATTCCCAAGCATTTCATTGATTTGTTACATCACCAAAAACATTATTAACTGCCTAGATCACTGTGTGCCCTTGGCTTTGCATTTCTCCATTTAAATAGATGGAGACCGGGGAAGATATTTTCAAATAGAGGAGCTGTAAATTTAAGCACTATTTGATTTTCAGAGGTGCTAAGATTTCTTAACTGCCAGTGCAATGAATCAGAGGGGCATTTGCTCAGCACTGTCAAAAATTAGGGTGGTTTTGTTCAGGTAGTGCGTCAGTTTGAAAATAAAAGCCTTGTTTATGCACCCAGGTTGAAGATTTTGACCATGATTTTTATCAAGCATCAGTCCAAGGCCAAGTGTAAGATCCGTGTGGCGTGTGGAAAAAAAATAATCCTCATTTTGTTCTTCACAAATGTTAAGAGCAGCAATTTTGATGCCGTTTTTCTTTCTCAGTAGCAATTGGTGCTCTGGAGATTAATGGGCCTGCTCTGTTATGTTACTACTTAGATGCTCATTAATAGAGGTGTCCCCTTTGGACAAAGGGCAGGAGGATTGATAGCTAAAATTTCTGACACTGGCTGCGGAAAGCTCTTTTCTCTGTTCCTTATAGCAACACCTTACAGGAATAGCCTTACAAACTTATCCTTGATCTACCTGAAATTGGTATTATTATTGCTGGACTGCCATCTGTAAGGATTTCTGGGATGCTCTTTCACACTGTAGTTACTAGACGAACAGCAAGCTTTGCTGTGCTTTAGTCATCCTGCTTTTTGGGTTTATACTCTATGTAAGGAAGAGAAACACCTCCCAAACCTTTTTTGGCTACATAGTGCAGTATTGTTGAATCTGATAATTATGATTACTGTGCAGAGGGTTATGAATGCAACAGTGCTAAATAGAGAACAAGAAGAGAAAATGTTTGAAAACCATTCGAAATACTTCACAGAAGCAGAAAAAATGGGAGACTCTCTATTTACAAGCAGTCCCGTCTTTCAGAAATCTCCATCTTGGCCTTTCTTTGCCAAGAATTCACTCTAGTTAGAGACTGCATCAGAAAACAAAATCTCCCGCTGCTTTCAACACCTCTCCCAACAAGAAAGAGCATTACAAGCATAATAATAAAGCATGTTTTCTAAGGCATTGCTCTCACGGTAGGAAGAGCAGCTTTGGAAACACAGCCACCTCGAGCCTCCCACCATGTCGGGAATGGCATTAGTGAAGAAGCTGGCAGAAGAAGAGCATCTTAATCTCTGCTGAGTGGTATTGGGGTGTAACCACGCACAAAGGTCTTTCTACCTTGCAAGGTCTAATAATAAGGAATTAGATCAGTGTCTCTCATCTCTCTCTACAGAACGGGCTTTCTAAAAGAAAAGGGTAGAAAAATCATTATTTTCAAAATTCCACATTACAAAACCATCTGACAGATGGCAGCTGACAGAGAACGTGGCCATTTTCATCTAACTTACACATCTGAGGAGGAAAGAGCATTCTGCACTTGGGAGGGAAAGTCAGACCACGCTTATACTATTTGCTAATGATCAGTTTGTAAGAGCTGATTAGATTAGATACTATTTTCCAACAGCTATATGACCTCATGGAACAAGCCCATATCAATCTGATTTTAGATTGCAAACATTACAATGCCAAACAGTGATGGCTGTGAGTACAGTCCCTCTGCTAAAGTTTCTTCACAGAAAATATTGAGTGAGTAGCTCTGGGTGTAAGATCCACTTACAGAAACTGTTATCTGCTCAGAAACAAAATTCAGACTCAGTGGGTAAATAATTTGTTGCAGATAGCTTGGGTACATCGACAGTGGCAGGCTGGGCATACTGTCACTGTTCTCTGTACCCACAAAAGCCACTTGTAAGGGTACATGCTGCAGATCAACATAAAGAACAAGCGGAACATCAAGCTTTTTCTTTAGGGAAAAAGTGAATGTGATGCTTTTGTCAGCTGCTTCCAGTAGACGACATGAATCTGTGGGCAGGAAGCTCTAATAGAACAAAGCTTTTCTAAAGGGCAAGTCAAGCAAGCGGTCTCTAAAATTTCCAAAAGGACAAGCACACGTTTTGCAGGCAAATCTGCTGTCCGGCTGGATCTGTTTACCACCTGCCTTATCTCAGAGGCACAGCTGAAATAATAACAGGGATTTTGATGCTGGCAAGTTGCTTAAGTGTGGCTCATTAAAACCCAGGGTGACTTGGGAATGTGAAGTATTTGCTGTAAGACACAGTAATATCAGTATCAGGGACTGACATGTAAGAACGCCCCAGCTGCTGACCATAAGCTGGCCATAAGATGGCCAACAGTGAGGGCTGTGTGCTCCAGAGAGGTGGAATATGATTTGGTTTCACTCTGAGGAAGGGGCTTGAGGAGGATATGGGAAAAAGAGTATACATTCGAGAAGCTGCAGATGGACAACCTACTCTACATCTATATCAGTGTTACCATCACATTAGATGGTAGCGAAGGTAAGATTTACACTTCCAGAGCTTTTACAAGGATCTGAATCTTCCAGGCAGGCTGGAGAGAGAACTGCTATAAGACTCTGTACGACATGGTGCTTTTCTTATTAAAGAAATGGGATTAGCCTATCGCTTACTATCCTTCCTAACCTTGGAGATTTGAAACCAGTTTGATGCTGACCATGCCTGGCTATTATCCCAGTGCACAGGGCCTTGCTGTGAAGGCAGTTGGCTACCCAGGAGGGATGATTCGTGACTCCCCCCCATCACCCTCACCCAGAAAAGGAAAATAACTTCTTTATCTGACCTCTGCAGAAAACCTGAAGCCTCCAGCAGCCTTGGCAGCAAGATGAAGTAGATGCTGGTCAGTAAGAATCTTGCCACTGGTATCTCTGGCCCACTCCTGCACGCTTGGCTTCTGTACACTCCTGTTGGTCATGTTTGGGTCACCTGTCCTTGTCTTTCCTCTCTGCAGGTGGAACCCCTCTACACTTTTCTGCTTCCAACCCCGCAACAGCATATTTCATCCCGTCTGCATCATGCTCACTGTAAAAGCTGAGGGATCAATGGGTCGGCACTGTTTCTTCAGCAGCCGTTATCCGAGGAGGACTGTGTCTGTTCATCTGCCTTCGATCCTGATCTGTGTGTTCCTGCATCCAGATCCAGAATTCAGTTCCCATCCATCGCTGAGTCCAGTCTGGGACTTTCCCAGTGCCTGCCAGTAACATGACCATCATCCTGGGAGCTTAATAGTGGTTTTGTATATATTGTATCTATTTTATTATTTTAATTTTTTAATATATTCTTATATTTCTTTTTTATTATTAATATCTCGTTAAAGTAGTTTAGTTTCTTTTAAACTCATAAACTCACTCTTTCTCTCTCATCCTTCCTCCCTGAAAGGAGAGGTAGGTATCTCTCGTTCGTTTCAGTGTCCAGTCTGGCCTAAACCATGACAAAGACTCGGGCTTTTCTACCAGCTACTGGATCATCTTTTTGTGCTCACAAACACAACAGAGTAAATGGATATTCACTGAGGCTGGGAACTTTGAACCAGGACTTTCCTACTAACATTCATTCTGAATCCTTATCCACAAAGGTGAAGTGTTGGGCTCATATTGTTTATTGCTTCACGTTAAGTAAAACAATTGATTCTTCACGGAAGAAAAGTACTGGCACAGAGGTATCAATCAAAATCCTAGTCTCTAACCCACAACTGTGTTAACAGGTGGGCACCAGAAGTATACGTCAAAAGAATCAATGTGCCTTTACCTGTCATTATATAGTAATAAAGAAGAATTTCTGACTCTGTATCAGACTTGCTCTTTTCCCTTTTGTCTCGGTGAAGCAGGGCAACAGAACATAAACACACCGAGTTACCCAAATCCAGTATTTAAGACAGCAGAAAACATTATAATACGATGATCTGCCAGCTCTCCAGAGATCTTATAACAGTTCATAATTGCTAATTCAGCCTCAGAAACCCTAGTGAGATAGGTTGGAGCCATTATTTTCATTTTTAAATATGAGGAAACCGAGACAGAGGGAAAGGCTATGACTGACAAGTCATATGCCCTTCAAAAAGAAGGGCATAAAATCCTATCATTCCCAGGGCATACACGAATCACTTCTATAAAGAGCTATGTCTTCATCTTGCTTACTTACTTCATGTACCTTGCATTATTAGCTCTACAGCAGCCGAGCTTTAACAGGCCAGAGAAAGGTGCCTTCTTCCTACAGCTTGCTTTATGTCATTTTATGGCACCCTCCTGGAAGGTAGCTGTGAAGGTCCTTTAGATGGAGAAGCTAGAACTTGGCTATCCAGGTTTCTAGACAAAGTGCTGTAACTGTTAATTTTTTAAAAGTTAGAGGCACTCTCAGAACCACAACAGTTCAATGAATTTATGGCTGCATTGCTCTGTGCTGAACTCAGAGCTGTTTCTATGAGTTAGGTATATATCCTTGGTGCCTTCTAGATGAGACCTGACACCTGGTATGTCCGGTTCCTGTTTCATCACTCTGGGCATTATAATTCTGGACATTCTTTAAAAGGTAAAATGAAGTCTTCCAGTGGATTTTGGTGTTGCCAGGATTGAACAGGCATTGGAAAAGTAGGCTAGTCTTGCTTTTGTTTTCTGCAATGGTAATGTTGAGCTGAAGTGCCTGAAGATTGACACCTAAAAGTCTTTTGCACTAGCTCGTCCTGAGTCCAAAGGAGGAAAGAAAATAGCACTCTACATTCAAGCTCTGTGAAACCAGATTAATTAATCCTTTATTAGGGAAAGACCCCCACACTTTTAACTTCAGCTTCTGTTTTTTTCCAAGAACATACAGAACTTGAGATCCGTAATATTTTGGATTCTTTGCTTTGTCTGAGAGCTACTTGTTTTAACTCATCACCCACTAACATCTTCTTTGGGTCCTTTCTCTAGGATATATCAAAGGGATGAAAAAATTAAGTAATTCTCGGGGGAGGGATGCTGGTGTTCAGTTTTCCTTTACCCACTAGACAATCACTATAGTCTATTAGTGCTGTTGTAGTGAAAATGCAGCTCTCCTTCCCAGTCTTTAGAATGACAAAGGAGCTGATTTTAGTGGTTGGTTACATATTCATTTGGAATACATATTCATAATGGAATCTTCCTTCCTCCCTCATTAGCCAAGAAGAGGAATGTTTCAGATTACCGCTGTCCCCCAGAGTTTTCTGTATTCTCCCAGGGAGGGGAATGTATCCAGGAGGCAAATGAAACCTGCTTTGGTTGTCTCTAAATATTTGAGTACCCAGGATTCCCTTCAAGGATTTTTAATTTAGCTGCCTCTCCTTCTGCACATACATTTGAGTTGATCTAGGCAGCTCATCGTATTTTTCTGCTGAAAATACTGATAGTCATGTATCTGACTTACTATGACAGTGTAGAAGACAAGCATTTTTCCATGTTCAGCTCAAGACACCCTTGCAATTCATCTTCTCCTGCACCTCATAGTCATCCCAGCCTTGCAGAGCTGTAATTTGCTGAAATTAATGCCATGGGCATTACTATAAGAATTGCCTCCCTGTTTTCTGGGATTGGATTATTCAAAGTCTGGTGTGTCTTTAGTATGGCTGCAGAGGTAGTTGGCTCTGATATAATGTATATTATAGTTTAGGTGCAGTGGTGGAGAATATGGACGTACCACTTACAGGCTTGGAAATTACAGAGCTGTTCTGTGTTTCAGGGAGCCCCAACTCTAAACCCTGGCAGATTCAGAACATGTTAGTGGCTGCGCCGCACTGGCAGGACCAAGTGAGCTGTCAGGAATAGTGCACAGGGACGACTTCCAGACCCACAAGAAGCAAGACGGAGCATAGCTGTGCACAGCAGCTCTGTGCAAGCTGGATCTGAGCTAACGCCATGCAGAACCACTGCCTCCACACCTGCAGCTCTATGCTTCTGGTTCCAGGGCTTGTTTGTTCAAGCCATGATGTAGCTGCAGACCTATATTTGGGATTAATAAATCCTCTCTCTGGAAGACTAGGGAACGCCAGTGTAGCTCTGCAAGAGCCAACCTAGCTGTGACATGGCCAGATAATAAGCTCGAGACTGAACTCAGATCTGCTCTGGACACACACATCGGGGGTATTAATTGTGCTCTCAGGTGCACCCAGTAGTACTCGTATAGGTTTCTCGTCTCACGAGTTTCCCCATTACTTTTGATAATGGGGACTTTACTATAGGATCTCTCTCCCATCTATTTTCTAATAGGATTTTTATATACGGGAAGAAAAATAAACATGGCTGCTGAAAAGGGCAAATTTGCCAAACAGTGCAGCCGCTGCAGCTCAACACACAACTCTTAGTTGAATGACTAATCCTGACTAATCTGATCACCTTCTATGATGGTGTGACTGGATGGATGGATGAGGGGAGAGCGGTTGATGTGGTCTACCTTGACTTCAGCAAGGCGTTTGACACGGTCTCCCACAGCATCCTCCTAGGGAAGCTTAGGAAGAGTGGGTTAGATGAATGGACAGTGAGGTGGATAGAAAACTGGTTGAAAGACAGAGACCAGAGGGTTGTGATTAGGGGCGTGGAGTCTAGTTGGAGGTCAGTGATGAGCGGTGTTCCCCAGGGGTCAGTACTGGGCCCAGTGCTCTTCAATATATTCATCAATGACCTGGATGAGGGGATGGAGTGCACCCTCAGCAAGTTTGCTGATGACACAAAGCTGAGAGGGGTGGCTGACACACCAGAAGGCTGTGCCACCATCCAGAGAGACCTGGACAGGCTGGAGAGCTGGGCGGAGAGGAACCTCATGAAATTCAATAAGGGCAAGTGTAGGGTGCTGCACCTGGGGAGGAATAACCCCCTGCACCAGTACAGGTTGGGAGCTGACCTGCTGGAGAGCAGCTCTGAGGAAAGGGACCTGGGAGTCCTGGTGGACAACAGGATGACCATGAGCCAGCAATGTGCCCTTGTGGCCAAGAAGGCCAATGGCATCCTGGGGTGCATCAAGAAGAGTGTGGCCAGCAGGTGGAGGGAGGTCATCCTCCCCCTCTACTCTGCCTTGGTGAGGCCCCACCTGGAGTACTGTGTCCAGTTCTGGGCTCCCCAGCTCAAGAGGGACAAGGAATTGCTGGAGAGGGTGCAGCATAGGGCTACTAAGATGATTAGGGGACTGGAACACCTCTCCTATGAAGATAGACTAAGGGAATTAGGTCTCTTTAGCCTGGAAAAGAGGCGTCTGAGGGGGGACCTAATTAACACTTATAAATACTTGAAGGGTGGGTGTCAGGAGGATGGGGCCAGGCTCTTTTCAGTGGTGCCCAGTGACAGGACAAGGGGTAATGGGCACAAACTTGAACTTAGGAAGTTCCACCTAAACATGAGGAGGAACTTCTTTACCTTGAGGGTGGCAGAGCACTGGAACAGGCTGCCCAGGGAGGTGGTGGAGTCTCCGTCTCTGGAGACATTCAAAACCCGCCTGGACGCGTTCCTGTGCAACCTGCTCTAAGGTGGCCCTGCTCTGGCAGGGGGTTGGACTAGATGATCTACTAAGGTCCCTTCCAACCCTATGATTCTATGATTCTATGAATGCATTTTGCAAGAGATTCTAAAGATGAAAAACTGTCCTGATACAACTTTATCAAACACAGCTTCATTCGTGGCTCATTTGTTGCCTCTGATGCTTTGCTTTTTTACACAAAGGTAGACAGATTCAACCTGGAGTAGCGCCTGCCTTACATTTCCAAGAGGCTAGAGAATCATAGAATCATAGAATCATAGAATCCTAGGGTTGAATGACTGGGAAGAATGCCAAGACTGAGGATGCTACCGGAGAGGCCACCTGACACAGAGAAAAATGGACTGGTTTCTCTAGCAGGGCTGCTAAATTAATTAGCTGCAGTTTGTAATACATTTGATACGCTTTGGGCCTTTCAAGTTCAGGAAAAACAGCACTTTGGAGAGGAACAGCAGTAAAAAATGTTTTGAACTAGCTGATTATGACTGCTATTTCTCCACTAGCTCTAATCCCAAGTCCTTGGCTGTCCTTTTTGCCCCATTTGTGTGCATGGTTTCCTTCAAACTGATTTAATAGAAAGCATATTTGCGTGCACATTTCATTTCACTTCAGTTTCTCCAAAACTAAGCTTCTTTGGGATTTTTGGCTTCCTGTATCTGCTTTTTGCCATAGCTTCTCAGTTTTCTCTTTGTTTTGGCTGAGATACATCTGAGATTTTGAGCAACTTTGCTTATTGAGGTTCAACTTTTTGAAAGAGCCAGAAAATACCTCCGTTTTCTTCAGGGAAATTCTATTGGCTGATTTCCTTTTTAATGGCTCTTCCATCTCTTTCTTAAGGATCTGTACTGCCATTTTTATTTATTCCAGTTCTCCACATCTTTTTCCCTCCTATTCTTCCTCACTACCACCACGCCTGCCTTTCATTTCCTCTTTCTTTCCAGCTTCTCTCCACTGTGGACTAAAACCTCCTTTTCTCCTCCTCAATCCTGCAGGGTTTTCCACTTAGCGATGCTTTGCTTGAAAAGCCTTGTACCTTTAAAATGCCTTCTACCTTTAGAGTAGGAAAGTATACCTTGGTGTCAGCCACAATAGTTGAATATAGCATGGAATTTTGAGTGTTATACTTCAATTTGACTATCCTCTATACTGCCTCCTTTTTCTGTATGTCATTGTCCAGTACTGTTCTAACTTCCTAGGCAAGCCATGAGGAGGACACTGTCATATTTATTCAGAAGTCCTATTTGAGAGGTGAAGTCAGCTTCATGGTTTGCTAAGGCTTATCGGAAGTTTTGAGGTGATTATTAGCTGATTAATAATTATAGGAGAATGAATAATCTCCTTAGCCAAATCACTGTCCTGCCAGTAGCATCTGACAGGCCAAGAAATCCATTTGAATGCAGATATATGTACCCAGATTCACCAAAGGGAGCATTTCAGGGGTGGATGTTTAAAATTAAAACTACGTTTTGGCAAATAAAATTTACCTCAATAAAATATAAGCGTGTTACTTTCTGTCTGCTATGAAATTACAGTCATCCAAGGTCCTCTACCTGACTGCAGGGATCAGTCTGGCAGTCAGAAATGCAAGTTTATTTTGAGTTTCACTCTTGAATCTATCAGATGAGGCACAGCTTTACCACTCTGGAGATTGTATCCTAGAGAGAACTTCAACTGTCCTTCAGCTATGGCTGATATATCCCTGGCCTGACATTGTAGTGAGGGATACTTGTTTGCTATGTCCCTGCTACGACCATCAGAGAGTGCTTTCTCTTGATCAGAGTCCACAAAATTAATTCCTACTCCTCTTTCAGGCTAGCTGGTGGGTTAGGTAACCTCCTTCTGTCATCAAAAGAAGAGTATAGTACGAATAGAAGGAGGCCACGAGCATGAAGAACAGTGCAGTTATTTCAAGTTCGTACTTTTACCAGCTATTAATCATGCCAGCAGTTTCCTCCAACTCTGCTTCATGTGCTGAGCCTCCTCATTTCCTTTAATCATGAATTAGTGCACTTGTCGAGCAAAAAGATTCTCACAAAGTCCAAGGCTCTTCTGAATTTAGTGATTGTCAGCCCTGACAGCCTTTCAGCTGAGTTTATTGGATATGTTTTAGCAACTTCATTCACAGTAAAACAGTTTGTCACCAAGCTGAGATGCTGTATTGATCCCTCCTAGTTATGTTGTGGGATAGCCGCTTTCCTGACACCTACTAGTGCCAAAGGGAGACTTGCGCCAAATGCATGCCAGAAAATGACTGCCCAAAAGAGTAGTAGCAAGAACTAGGAAGGAGGAGACAAAAAATGTGAAGAGCTTAGAATTTACTAATCTAAATGCCCTTTTCCACTTGTTGGTTTCTCCTCCCTCTCTCAGCATTTTCTTCCCTTAACATAGATATTCCTTCCAACCTGCATAAATTGTAAATCTGACATCCCTGACTGAATTTAGTTGTGCTGTTTAGTGGAAGCCCACCCAGCTGAGCATCAGTATAAAAGCACAGACTTCTTTAAATGTCTTGATTATTTTTTCCTTTGTAAAGCCGTAAGTCTTTGGTAATCTAAATCCTACTAAAGGTAAATTTAGACAAAACAGGAATTGAAACACAGACATATAATAGTGAAGTATGAAAGACAGCCATTACAATCTCTTTTGCCTCTAAGTGCAAATGAAAAAAAAAAAAAACAACCCAGCACTCCAAGTCAAGTTTCTTATGTTGTCAGGCAGTTCCAGCAAATCTTTAGTAAAGGCCATCCCAGGATGGAGTATACTGGCTGCTTTCTCTAGATTTAAAACTGCAGTGAAAACAGGATAATATGTTTTCTACTGTGAGAGACCACTGTTCTACAGTTTCCATTTTCATGTAATAGACATTTGGGCAAGTCCCTTTAAATCCATAATCCAGTCTCTGGTATATAAAAATCAACTTCTTTTTCATTTCCTTGCAGAGACAGAAGTGCTTTTCCACAGACCTGTCTATTATTCTGCTACCTTACCTTTTATTTTCTGTTTGAAATTAGATTTCAAGTTCCTTGAAACAGGAATTCCATAACATATTTTGCGCTGCAGAGGTGTTTAGAATAGATTGAGGTGACTTAAAAAAAGCACATAAAAGAAGAAGAAAACATAACATGGCAATGATTCTGAATTTCACAGGCCTTCATTAATGCACATCTCTACTAGTTTTTACTTCTCATACAAAGGGTTCTAGGTTACACTTAGAAGTAAAGATTGCAGGTGGGCAAACCATGGGGAAAGACTTTAAGCATAATGTTTTAACAATATTTTATACTTTAGTTATATGGATCTGTTAGTAGGCTGTCACCCATGTAAGTAAAGACAAATCTCTCCACCCAGCTAACTCACCAGAAGAGCGTTTTCACCACAGACATGACTTAAGAACTGAAGTCATTAACTCAGAAGGCTTTTATAGTGTTTCTTGAGTATTAAAGATTGTTTTGTCTTGTGAAAATACCATCTCTTTGGGAAAGAGGTTGCCTTCAAGCCATACATTTTCCACTGTTTCTGTCTTTCTCAGACACCTAATTTTGCCATTGCTGGGACACTGGTATTTCCTTCTGGTTTTACAAGCGTTTTCTGTAATTCTGCATTGTAGAAAGTAATGCTGATCCATCCATAGAGTTTAACGTTAACACTCGCAACTCACTATGCCTGTCTAATCTAGCTGGGCACAGGCAGTGCTATTCCTATGGCACCTGAGTGCCCAGGCAGAACATTCCACAACAGTTTTCATTAGGAGTAAATAGAGAAGTAACCAGACAATTGTGTGGTTATGAGATCAAAAGTCTCTCTCAAATGTGCCTAGAATCCACACTGGCAGTGCTGCTCTTTTGATTGCTTTTTCCAGAGTTCATTTTCTGGGTGACATGGGACATGGCAGAAGCAGAAAGAATGTCTCTGAAATCACTGCGTTCTCAGCCTCTGGGCAGTGACAACAGCAGCACAAACTGACCTTACCTATCACTGATGAACAGTCTCCATAAATACAAACAATGCAGGAAAGCAGCTGATACTGCAACTTCTTTGGTAAAACTCTGTGATTTAGTGTGGAATATCTTGGCGCTTACTGTGTAACTTCAATGCAGAACTCCAGGATTTAGAGCAGCTCACAGTGTGGGAGAACATTGGCAAATAGTGGGATTTGTGCGAGGCAGAACTGGAAGAGTAGAAACCTGGGTAAATATAATACATGGTGTTTGCTTGTTTTAGCTACTCTGTTAGAGCTTTGCTACGTATTTGCCAGTTAGCTGAGAGACCTGGGGAGTTGGTCACAGAAAGGTCTTGTGTGTGTGTGTGCATCTACGTTTTTTCATACATACCTGTGCATATATTGATACATCTGTAGCCTTATTTATCTTGAAAAGTGGGTGAAGGCTTATACAGTAGTAGTTGTATACAATCAGTATCTCTGAGCAGTTGATTATTCTCAGAAGAAACTCTGAAGGTTTATTTTTAATTGTTTTTATTACGCTATTATTCCTATTTTTGTTATCTTAATGCTATTGTGCATCTGATGCTTTAGAGGTGTGAAGTACTCATAGAGTATAGGCAATAACTATAAATACTGCATATCCCACAGACCTTAGAATACACCTGTTCCTGATTTACAGCCTGTGGGTAAGCACCATATGCCTGATTTTGACTAATAGAAGGAAGAAAGGAAAGAAGAGTGGACTTAGGGGTTGAAGGGCAGAACATGACAGTTGTTTATGTATTTTCTGTCTGGAATATCTTCCATGTGCTTTCAAAAGGCAGTTAAGGTAATAAATTTCACACACTAACGTTTGTTACCGTTAATTCGTCTTTGTTGATGATACCCGTACACTGTACCTCTCAAAATCATGGTGACACCTTTCAGTGTTGCTTCCTGCATGTGATGCCATTGTAATAAGACGTTATATGAAACTCCTTTCTTACTATAGCTAAGAACAGAAAAATCTAAAAGACGACCCAATGATAAACATTCAATGCAATAAACCACACTATGCTGTGACATGTCGTGAAGGAACTGGAAAAAGCAGCCTCTACTTTAGTTAGGGTTGTTTTTTTCAGCTGTGGTCTGAGTTGGTTCTTCTTCAGCACTGGAAACCATTGCGTCAGAGCAGCGTGCTGATCCTATTCCAGAGAGTCCCACCTAGTTTGTATTTCTTTGGACTCTGTTTTAGGATTTGTTGTCAGTGTGACTTAGCGGCTTCGCTGACTCCTCTTGCCCTCTGCAAGATGAGTTTTAAGCAGGGCAATGCACTTGTTCTCTCCCACTTAGAATCACATCACTAACATGGACATTCCCCCAGTATGAGGATGTGAAAACGCACAGGAAAAGGTAAGTGAGACAGCAGAATAAGTGCTTTATTATGAACAATATGTTTTATACTG
>VXBO01003697.1:93379-108238 GCA_013400135.1 Rhinoptilus africanus | reverse complement strand
TTCGGGGGGGGGGGGGGAACGTTCCTTTTATTAAAAATTGTCTGAGCACACAGATTTGACTTGCCAGTATCATTAAGAAACTCTCATATTTTGATGTTGTATGGGTGGAACTATGCCACAGAACTACATTACTGCAATAGCTCAGCAAAGATCCTTGTAGCACGTTGTAAATTTGCTGTAATGTAAGAAAATATTTCTGGTCACTTCAGGGGGAGGGGAGGCCTGTCTACTGTAATTCCCCGAGTTTTGCTGTGGACATCAAGGCACAGTCAGTTGCAAGCAGTAGGAAGTCAAAGCTGCCTGTTTGCAATACCTCCCATCTTTGAACGCTCCTGTTCAATATATGATGCCTTCTGTTCACTCTTGGGCGTTTCTACAGCTTTCAGTATTCAGATATTCAACTTTAAAAGCCTTCCCCAATTTAGCGCAGAGGCCCTGATGCATCTCTAACCAGGGAGGATAATTAGATGAACCAGGCACACAACAACGTTCCAGTAAGGATGTTCCACTGTGGCAAACCTTTGAAAAGCAAAAGATAAACTCCCACTGGAATACACAGAAGCAGTAACCATATGGGGATTGCGATGCTGAATATATCAGAGAAATGAAGAAAAATATATCTCAGGATAAGTCAACATATGGCAGGCATCAGCAAGGCTTAGACACTCTCAGCTTGGGCCGCGTGTTTCTTACACAGGTCACAGAAAAAATGCTAATGCCAGGAAAAAAGTACGAAAGATCAAAGTCTGCACATGAGTTAAAAGCACCTCAACATGTGGGCACAGCGAGAAATCTATGGAGCAAAATAAGCAGCATAACGTGTTGCAAGCTGGCGCTTCTAACACCTGATTACAGCCACCCCAGTTCCCCCAGCCTGCAGCCTGCGCTTCTGACCGCCCGTATTTGCATCACGAAGTAAAGAGCAATCAGACCTCATATTGCAGGACAGTCAGTCATCACCTGAAGGGATAATTAGAATTTATCTTTGCCCAAATCTTATCCCATGCCAATCATCATGTTTTCTGAAAACACCCTTGAAACAAAATTTAAACTGTTAGGTTTTTCTTCCACCCCTTATCCTTTAGGAATTGCTTCCTGACTCTTTATATTCTTCTGTCCAGGACTGCTCAACAGGTCACGTATGTTATAGAGAACGCTTCCCTTCAACTGAAGCATCAGAAACTAGTCCCTGCCAAGAGTAATAGAACAGATTTGACAGAGCAACAGATGGGTGACAACATCTATGCTAGAAATAGTTTCCCTCCTTTCTGGAGGCAGTTCATACATTCAGCAACTGGTCAAATTTGTTTTGTAATGTACCGGTCTATCATTCAGTGAAAGTGAGTTAGCAATTTCCAAGGTAATTCCCCTATTTCCCTGCCAACAGCTCTGACAGGAGCCCCTGGGGAAATAACCATTAAGCAAACATCTGTGTACTTCCTATCTGTCAGCATCTCAACAGCTTCAGAAGTGGGGGCTGACATGGAGGACCTGCCAGCTTTACCACAGCCCAAATTCGGAGGCAGCTGAGATTAGCAAAAGCTCTGACTCAACAGCGATAAAGACCCAGAGATCCACTGAACTGCACAAAGTAGCAAATTGCTCTTTTCCTAAATGTGTTACGTTCACCTTGATACAATATATGTCAATTTTATAATAAAAATCTCCCTTGAGATCCTGCTGCAGGATTAGATTTGTCATCTGTCTAGTGTCATCTGTCTGGTGATGATACATCGTATTGTCATCTTGTCAAAATGATTAAGTGAGCTAAAAAGCTAAAAATTTAGCGCTTTCATGATAAATAAATAAAACGCATGAAGGGTTCTTTTTGTTTGTGAGCATCTGCGATGTTTTAGTAATTTGGGTCTGAAGGAGGAGGAAGAAGAAAAAACAGGGTGGTGCGAAAGACAGGTAAGGAAAAACATTAATCTTGAGAAGAACAAGACTGTGATCTGCCCATCAACCTTAAGACTGAAATCACTCAAAAAACAACAGGCAATTTTATATTCACTTCAGAAAGAAAATTATAAAGCAACTTGCTACTTCACATTCTCATAAGTAAAATCTACACAACAGCTGATACCTGATACCTAATAGTTTCTATACTATTTCAGGGGAACAGAATATGTATTTTCCTTGCCATAAAATGGACCAGCTAAGACTTCCAAACTCCACCTGAAATATACTTTTGCATAGCACCTAGCAAAGAATATCGTCTTCCATTAGACCACTAGTGAAACTGCGCTCTTACGTCACCCTTAATATTCATTAAAACCAGGGAGGTGTTGCAAGTGACATTTGTGATGGTGGCTGTACTGTTGTTATCTTGATACAAACTTGTAATCAAATTGAAAACATTTGATATTTTGGATTTAGATATTATACAAGCATCTCAACTGAACAAAAATCAACCATTAAATCTGACGTAGAATTGCTACAGGCAACTGTGAGCATTCTCTAAGGCATCTTAGATTTATGTGCCTACTGCAATGCCTCAGCCCATAACAGCATGCTTGATTTGGCCTGCCTGCTACTGCAGTCAGCAGAGAGAATTTGAGATGATTTTCCATACACATAATATAATTTCTACCAACTTCTGTGTTCAGCCTACTTCCCACTGACTACACAGTGAGCCAGGATTTGGCAGCCTTGGAAAGCAGATGATCTCAACTATTTTGTGGTCTCCTGATCTTAGAAACTGTTATAGACGCCAACCTTACTTGTAGGTCAGCTGGTTGACGTGGCCCTGAATATTCATGTTTCACCAGCTCCTTTCTGTCTCATCTCCTTCACACAGGCAAAAAGCCTTGCAACGATTACAAGAGCATCGCCTTACTGGATCACGATAGCCTAAAGTGAAGTGCCAGCCCTTTCATGAGCTCCTTCATGTACATAAGCCTGGCCAAAGGACCATTTTCTGAAGACGAGTAATAAGCCTTCTTCCTCTTTCCTTATCCTGCTGAGAGAATATCTGAGATGTGTGATAGCTAAGCTTAGAATTAAGGGAATAGCAGCATCCTCTTTGAGCAGATGTTTAATCACCCTAGAAATTTACTGGAGCCCCCACATGTTTGCCAGTCACCCAGATTACATGCAAGTGTGAGAGACGGTGGAATTTCTTAAACACACCATCAATCAAACCTGAATCTGGCAAATGCCAGGAGCTTGCAGGATTTCTTTCTGCAAGTCATGGGTCCTAGTTTAGTTTGAAACACAAAGAAAGGGGAATTCAGATCTCATTAAATATGCAGGATGCTTACATGTATGTATGCATGTATACTTACACTATTGCTCCCAATTCCAGTGGGTGTTCTCATCAGTGGCTAATACTAAACCACAATTGTGCCAAAACTTTCCCCAGTTAGTTTTTAAGACTTTGAAATTACCAACTCTGTATTCATTTTTCTCTACCCAAACACTTCCACAGGTCTGCAGTGGGGAACGATGCTTTTGACAAGGGAGCTTTCTATATTTCTTTCCAACAACCTGTTCACTAGTCCTATATGAGAACATGGACAAAAATGTTTTTGTAGTAATGACATGCTTTATTTCCCTTTCAGTAGATTGATTTTCAGTAGACTGAACAGAACTGTCACTGGTAGGAAGCCCTCCACACTGGAGGCAGAAGAGTATGAAGGGGAGGAGAGCTGCTGAGAGCAGGACAAGAAAACAGCACCATTAAACATATGGGAAAGAGTTAAGTGTACAGGTCAACTCAAAAGCTGTTGACTGGGAATGTTTGGATACCCCTACTGCTATCTCCTGCGTTTTTGCTGAAAAATACATTTCTTCTAACAGCCTCAATTGCAAAGGCAGTGCTTTTTCATCCTCCTAGTACTGTGACAGCATCAAAAGCATAGGTAATTCCTCATTCCAATCACTTCCAAGGGTAGTTGTTTCTGTCTGATAATATCATTAATAATCAGAGAAATAAAAACGTAACTATAATGTAAGCTTACCTATTGGCAGCAAATTCTACTTAGAACATGGTTAAAAGAGCATCATGACATATTTTCAATTTATTTTAATAAAAACTAATTCACCTGCTTATTAATAGTGAAATTATTAGCTTACAAATACTTCTATAAAAGAAAGTGTCACCTCCGTTATGTGATGCTGAAGTCTGAACAGTGCAAGTAGCAATAAAACTACACTACGTCAGCACCTTAGCAAAAATACCTTTTCACCCGACAGTTGATAACAGAATGTGATAATGTCACATCTGAATTAAAACAACAAGGATATTTATGTAGTGGTCTAGCACAGAGCATGCAGTGTAAAATTACACACCTGTCAGAAATGCATCTATTTGTTCCACGTTCTCATTTCTTACAAATACACATCTTACGTGTTCATTTCATCAGACTGTTAGAAAGCAAGACCTTCCAAGATCCTTATAGTGGTGTCAGTTTAATACATTGCAATGATGGATTAATAGTAAATTGACTTGTTAACGCAGAATGGATTTGTAGAACTGCACCAAGAATACTCTTACCATGCCCCTCATTGATATATTCAAGTACATTTGTTTGTGCATGATCTCTTCACACATGTTATGCCTAATGAAACCATGAAATCAGGCTGCAAAATGGCCATTTGTCAAAAATAAATACCTCTGAATAGAGCTGAGTCTTGGTCTCGTGCAGTCTCCAAGGTGAGGGCAATTAGGAGTAGTTGTTGCTAGAATCACTTTCACTTTTCAAGCAGCAGTCCTGGGACCTGCAACAAAGCTTACTATCTAAGAATACAACAGTCCACATTTTCAAAGCTCACAAATTCTCTGAATCAAATCTGCGATCTCTCCTTAGCCAAGCGTGTGTACGCACACAGCTGACGTGCTTGTAGCCGTTTGCGTACATCAGGTACGCAGGAATACGTGCAAGTAGGCAGGACCCACAGGCAGAGAAGTCTTCATGTTAAACAAGCACAGCCGTGTCTCAAGCCATGCTGTTGCCCTGCCTGTGAGCTCCAGGCAGCAGGTCACACAATTTGAGGATAACCGAGGCACGAGGCTGTGGCTACGGGTAGACAAGGGAACAGATGCACTGTAGAGCAGCTGGCTCTCCATGAGCATGGCCAAATCCCTTAGCTATGGGATATGCCCACAGCAAATCCCACAGCTGTGCTTCCCTGGCTAGGGGGCAGGTTGATTCCCTGCGTGCAGCACGTTGCAGGTCCCGAGCAGTGGCTCCTGTCCTCTAAAAACCACACCACAATTAGTGAAGGACTATGAACGAAACTGGGGACAGACAAGCAAGTCTCAGCACACATACAACTCGACAGATCTGAAAATGTAAAAGTTATTCCACAGTGCACAAAAGAGTGGTTGTCTCCGTTTCCTCCTCGATAAACACACAATGGGAATACTTGGGATGGCTTTTGTAGAGGAAAAAATTACCTCACAAATGCATTCGGAGCCTTGAGGAAGTCAACGAGCACAAGGATGCCAGTGATCTAGTTGGCATATTCTATTCATATTTACAAAAATCTTTTGATAAGGTTCTTCACAGAATCTCACTCTGCTACGGGCTACCATCAGAGACAGGATACCAGAGCAAAAAGACTGTATCACTCACAAAAGGCTCCGAGAAACTGAGCTGTCACAGGGCATATCGAATGTCCTCTCATAAAGAAATAACTGTTCAAAAGATAAGAAACCAAATACACCTTTTATATTCTAATAATACCTCCTCTAGTCAGTTTGATTTTATCCTGGAGACGGTGATATTTCAGTGCTAAGCAATACCGCTGTCTCCCGTATACACATGCTGTGAATCTTCACGTTCAAAAAACAGAGGGAGGTGTTTGATCAAACAGGGCTGCAGAAGCCGGCGTTTCCACAAACACATCAGTAACAACTGGCCCGCGTCCTCTCTGCAAGCCAGAAGGGAACCCGCGCAGCAGTCGGGCAGTTTGTTGCTGAGGGGAGTGAAGATTTGTGAATATTTCAGTCTCTCCCCGAGTCTTCAAGAAAAAAGTTTAACACTTTAAACATCAGCCTTCAAACATAACGTCTTAAAAACCAGACAAAGAACAGATCACAAATGGGACTAAAGTTGGTGCTGCATAGATCAGACACAAGCAACTTCCCCGTGACTCAGGTGCATTAAGGGATATTTTTGTGATGCATCCACTCTTATTAAATGGGATATATTTTTTTTCTTGGTTCTTCTGATGCTTTCGAGACAAAACCCACACACATTTCCAGTTATAGAAGGCTGGCACATTACTGGTGGAGGAAAAGGGAAAGAGAATGGCAAAGCACAGAAATACAGAGACTCAAATAAGATCTTACATGATTATTTCTTTTTTGCCTTGAGCTATAAGGCAACAATTCCAGGAGGTTTAATTTGCTTAGCACAGCCTACGAGGATATTTAAGCAGCAGTTAATAGAGGGTAAATTACAAAATGAGTAAGTAACGAAAATGTCCTGTTTATAAGCATTTTGCTCCATATCTCGAAGATAAAATGATTGAGAATTGATATAAATCTGGTCTTCCCAACTCATACTCAAAATGATGTGTCATGGTGTTTTAAGCTTCAATTGCCGCTGCTCATTAACAAGTGAGTCCATCACTTAGAATTATAAACAACTTTAAGTAAATAAATATATTTATCTATTTTAAATAATAAATCAATAAATCCCCAGGCTGTAGCATCCAAACTGACCACACTGTCTTGCTGTTTGGAAAGGAGGCTGTATTTACACTTCAGTCTGCACTCTTCTTGTGATCCCTTAACCTCTCGATGATGATTTTACAAGCCTACGCACAAAGATAAAGCGGACCCTTACCAGCGCAAGGAGGAAGAATATTTCTTCTTAGCTTTGCTCTCATCCAACTTTTTTTTTCTCCTCTCTATGCTTTGGTAAGTGTATTTTTTCTTCTAGTATGATACACCCAACACTTGCTATGAAGTGCATTATCCTGAATCCAATCAAAATTTTGCCTGCGGGCTGCAATGGAAATTGCCCAAAGCCCTCAAGAGGCTTCTGATTTGTCAAAATAGAGCAAAAAGGATTTACATTCTTTTTAACTTGGACACCTGGCCTGGGAATGCAGATGGCTTCAGCACGCGCTGCTTCGCATTGACTGGATTATACAACTTTCTGGCTCACATTCAGCCTGTACTCTGTTCGGCAAACAACATTTCAAAAGTAAGGCTTACTTGCATCACTATTGTACATGTCACAATTTAGCAACTGAGGCGAGTGGCAGCTTACACTCCAAAACATATCCATTTTTTAAAACCAACAGCAGGCTCTGACACTTAAAAATCCCATTTTTACTCTCAACATCTAATAATAAACTCAAACTTATTAATTATTGTATGGCTAATCAACACAGAAAAGAAGTTAGATCTAATTATATTATGGCATTTTATGGTTTGCTGTGGTACCTCAGCTTGATCTCACAACTTGGTATTGTACTTCCATCGTTCGAGTTTGACCTCTCCACTTTCTAGGTAACAAAAGTTACATACCTTTATGAAAGGGATAGCAGGACACACCGACAACTGCTTAAAAGATTACACGATAGAGGGATGCACTCCTCTTACGGGTGCACAGTCACTGCTTTAGGGCATGAAGATCTGAAATCCAGGCAAGGCTTACAAAAATCCTGTTCAATATGCAAAGCCAGGCAGACAAAGGCCTAATATTCATGAATCAAACCCTCACTGCTCCCACTTTTTGTGGCAGTCCAAAGGAAATCGTACCTCTGAAAAATCAAGCTTTTTTTGTCTCACTTGAAAACAGATTCCCAAGTCTCAAAATACTTTCCTCCTTTTTTGTGAAATAAAGTGAATACTCATCCATGCGCTTCTCCCAAAGAGCAGCACTGCACATCCTGGTAGCAACCTCTGGCAGCTGCTGTTCTCAACATTTGCAGTAGCTTCATGGATGCCCACTGGCTTAAAAGTCACTGCAGAAGTCACCAGCATTTTCCCTGTCGATATTAAAACCACTTCATTAAGAGATAATAAATCAATGAAGATGATATTCATTTCCTTGCCATGCTGGATAATCAATCCAGTTCTGCCAAAACTCTTCTATTTACACATGCAGCACCAGACAGGCTCTACCATTATTTTAAGAAAACAACAGCCAAGCGGTTAAACACAAAAGATCGCTTTATTTCTGAAATCACACCCCTCTCATTCTTGAAAAGGTGCATTGCTAATTGTCACTATTTCAAAGGTACTCTATATTTTCCTGTGAAATTAAATACTTTAAAGAAAAATCCCCAAAGAAATAAATACAAAGCACAACAGTTTCGCTTTATGATTTGCTTTGAGCATTGTCTGGCTCTGCATCCACTCTGGCGAGTTTTGCTGCTCTCTGAAACTCTTACAAAAGAAAACCAGAGCCAGCTTTCCTTGCTCTCCAGAGCCCTCTGCCTATCAGCTGTTAATACGAACTCTTAATACAATGCCAGAGCATGCACAGAATAGCTTATAGCAATTTAGTAATTCTATAACTTTCATTACAAATACACACATTGTTACTAAGGATGTAATTGCGACACTTCTTTTTCTAAATGCTCATAGAAAACTCCACGTTACAAAATGCTCGTTTGAAGATGTGCACATCTGCTGGTGAAAAGGAAATCAGTACTAACAAGGTTTGCCGGGTTGTTCAATGGATAACTTACAAAACCAGACAATTCCCAGAGTTATTGACTGGATCACTGCAGCACAACCTGCAACCATCATTTTACCTGAAACCTAATTAGCCCAAATGGTTGGCAATGCCTATCCGTTGCGGTATAAAACGTTACCAAGGCCATGAGTAGACGCCACGTGAGGTTTACTCTCATCTGACGAGCGCAGTCTGATGCAATAGCACAGCTCCTGTTGACAGCCAGGAACGGAGGTCTGACGATGCAATTTTTATGAGGGCTGCCACAGTAAGAAAGGTGAAAGGAGTCCAGTGCAGGCAATACCATTTTCCTTCAAAAAGCCAAGAACAGAAAGTTGAAGCACTTCCCGTATCGGAAAAGTTTTCCTTGAAAGAGGTACGGGTATGAGCCTGAATGAGCGCAGCTGTGAATTCATCCCAGTTACCTATCGTGCTTGAGACAGTGTCCCTGAAAATGCAATCAGGGTCTGGGCAGGCTGATTTCACTACATATACATGCACTTAAGGAACATTCAAAGACTGTAAGATAAAGCTGGAAAACTTTAGCTGAAACTCCTACCTGTTCACAACAAGGTCTGAGGTAGTTTAAAACCGCTCTACATTTAGGAAGTATGAGAAAGAAGGAAAGGGATTTAATGCGCAAAACTTTCTAGATACAATGACAGTTGCTACAGAGAAGGGGAGTGTAACCATATAGTTATAAATTACTGTCTGTCAAGAGAAGCACTGACAGAAATGGGTGGAAAAGTTCCTTAAAAGCCGAACTTCTATTTAGCCTGGCTCCTTATATTTAACTTATCTTTGAAGGAATGGCATTAATATTCACTTCAGAAAGAAAACCAATGATAATAACGAAATTGAGCAAAGCAGGATGGAAAGAAAACTTTACAAGATATTGGACAAGACACGGGCACCGAATTGTGAAGCTGTACTTCTCAAACTGAGTCCGTGTGCTCAGCATGATGTTTGAATCTCCAGACAGCTGGAATACCTTCACACAGGAACGTTGAAAAGTTACAAATTCTTTCCAGGTTCACTTTTGATGATGCAGTTTATTTAGAAAACACCACTTACGTACAACTGGCACAATGAGCAATGCACAACTAACAACTTGAGCGTATTGCAGGTGCATCATGGTGAAACAGAAATACTTAAATTTATATTTAAACTTAAGTTAGATAAGCCTGCACAAAGCCTGACCTACTAAAGTCAACAGAAAACCTCTTATTGATTTTTCTCCTAAGGGCAACAGATAGATTATGGAAGTACAAGCTCCAAAAGGGCAGTATTTCCCATATCCACAGACAGTGAAATTTAAATTTTGCTCAATAGCACTTCACAGCCTGGTGGTGGCTGCCTTTAAAGTCTGATGTGAGTGAACAGGGATGAGGATATTTTATTCAGCCTATGACAAAGAGGTAAAAATAAATAATTTTAAAAAAAAATCCTTAATATATCACAATTTGAAGAAAAGTCGCAGGGAACACCACAGCAACAGTGATACCACGCTGGGTAGGGAGGAAAAGGAGTGAGTAACAAGCAGATAGCAGGAAGCATGTAGGAAAAAGTAAGAGCTGTGAAGACTGGAGACAAACAGAACTAGCTCAGACCACAAGAATCATATCTTTGTGTTGCTCTTCCCATAAAAACTACTAAAGCCCTACTCCCTACATTCTCTTCCTCTTTTTTTTTTTTTTAGTGCCCACATCCACAGGAGCAACAGGCTCCTTAAGAAAATTCCCTAAATTGAAAAAAAACATAAAAGCCATGTAGAAACACACGTTTGCAACTTGTCACTTCAACTCAGGTAACACAAACATTTTCGTAGCTATATATGCACAGATGCACACATATAAGTCCATACCAGTCTTTGCCATAAACTGCTCCTTGCAACTCCAGCTCTTGCTGTTAAGTGTTATGTTTCTAATCTAATCATCTAAGTCCCATGAACTTTGTATTACTGCATAACGATATTCACTCAACATTATTCACCTCTCGTAAAGAGTAAGTGACGTAATTCCTGAGATAAATCCAAATCATGCAACACCGATGCCCTTGTTATTAAAAGATGGCATAAACAAACTTACAGAACGACCCAAATGGGATCCTGGGAGAATAAACCTGCCCCAGTTCTCCAGTAATGAACTCGCTGTGATTGTTTCAAAAGCTGTTTCTCAGTGTGACAAATCTCTAGCAGAAATTCCTGTGAAGAATTCTACTCTCTTTTAGCAGCTGCAAATAACTAAAAAACCCTGAATAGACAGCTATAGAAGATGCCAAAAAACCCAGTTCTGTGGCCTGACCGTGATGAATTTGTGAAAATATTTACTTTATAGCCAGCTTCGGTATGCGGGTTTCAAGGTCTCGGTGTTTTCAAGATAGTAAGGTGCGAGGATGAGGTGGAGTGAGACCCGGGGGCTTGACCCAAGCTGGCCAACAGGATTATTTCATAACACGAACATCACATTCAATATAAATTGGAAATTTTGCTGAGGAGTCTGTCTCTTCTGAGATAGCTGTGATCCTGAGAACTTCTTGCCCCGGTGCCAGACCCCTGAGCCCTTCCCTTCCTCCCGAAGCTGCCGCGCTGGCAGTGTCTGACACTTGCTGTCCACTGCTGGGAGTGCACAGCTTCCTACCGACAGACTTGGCTGAGTGTAATCCTTGTGTATTTTATACTGGTATCGGGATCAATATTGGTTCTTTAGTATTACTAATGTTAATTATTTAGTCATATTCTGTTAAATCAATTTATACTTCAACCCCCAGGTTTCCTTGTTCTTTTCCGATTTCTCTTCCCGGGTGGGGAGGGGTCATTGGGTGACAGAGTAATTGTCTAAATGAATTGTCTAAATTGTTGTGGGTTCTTCAAACCATAACACTCCTGTTCACTCGGATTACATGGCACATAGTTTTAGACGCACAAACCCTCATCTCAATGGTAATACTGCACAACTTGATATTTCAGGAGTCATTTGGTACTTTTTGGACACATAGCATTTGCTGTAAAAGACCATACAGGTGGGTTTTGTGAATTCCTCTGGCTACTTAACACAGACTGAGGTTGTTGATGTGTATCTGCCAGCTTTCAGGAGCCACTGGGTAATTCTGAAAATCATGAGAAACTAGGCCACCATCTTTTAACCGCGGGATGAGTAGCTGCACAAAGAGAACAGATGTGCCAAGATGATAAATACGAAAGAGTAAGAGTTGTAATGAGGAAAAGCACTTCCATTGCACCAGCAGCGCAGCTCTCTTCCTCCACGTCAGCCCAGGGCCAAACGCAGCAGGAGGCTACTCCAGCAGCCTCTCCAGCGGGAGAGTCACATTCACACCTCTGCAGGGTGAAGTCACCACTTACCAGATTTTTAGCCAAAGTAACCTGAACTTCCAATCCCACAATGTTTATGTAATGAACCAATTAGAATTTTTTTCAGAACACTGAATTGTATTATTCTCTGAGGCTGGAAGGAACAGGAGAAGTAGTAATTCTCTGATGTCTGCTTGGGTGATAATGTCTAATGCCAAGGGTGCACAGAGCTGATTCTTCACTTACTTCCATCATTTGTATATATCGTAGTAATTAAACACATTCAGTATTATAAAACTGGTATGTAGTTGTACTGGCAGTCAGTCTACTGGTAAATGACAGATACCCACAGTTTCCTCATATTATACTACAATTTTTAATTTGGGCTTTCTTCATTTAAGAAAAGTTGCAGGGCGACTTTAAAACTATTTTTCCAGTAAGCATTTTCAAAATCAAACCCAGACCCAGATTCCATCATGGAATACGGGTGGGACTTTGACATTACCCCAGCCAAAGCTTTGCAATGAAAGCTTGTGAAGGGCCAAAGAAAT
The DNA here is from genome assembly GCA_013400135.1 of Rhinoptilus africanus. NCBI lineage: Eukaryota > Metazoa > Chordata > Aves > Charadriiformes > Glareolidae > Rhinoptilus > Rhinoptilus africanus. The sequence continues at coordinate 95,738 of VXBO01003697.1, read as the reverse complement.
GCCTGCAGGGTTTTTTTGAGCCGTTAACAAAAGTCATAAGCTCACTCTGCAAACACTGCAAGCCAGAGCACACAAGGTAGCTATAAGGAATACAGCTGTGTGCTTTGGACTGCGCCCCTGTCTTTGAGATGGGCATTTAACTTGCTCTATTTTGTACACCTCACTACAGCCAAACTGTCACTACTTAACACCTGGGCAAAACCCCAGGTTGGTACCTACTCACCCACAGCTTGCACTGCACTTTTTAAGCAACTGTAAAATAGAGGCAGCATCCTGCCATACCTCAATGGTAGCGTTTCATACCTGCCTGCACAGATTTTTTTTTTTTTTTAAATTTTTTTTTTTTTAGTTTTGGAGCTTTAGAACCTGTTCTGAATTCAAGCTAAATAATTAGCTACTAGCTCAATTTAGCACACACACACGCACATATATATATATTTACATATATGTCTATTAAGGTACTCCTAAAACTTGATCCAGGACTTTAACTTCTGTATCCCAAACAAAGCTTTGTGGAGCTTCTCTCTCTCTCTATATATATCGAAGTTAACTAGTACAAGTGACAACAACAACAATCAGTTCAGAGAGAACTATGGATTCTAACCTAAATACACCATTAACTGAGAGATGGGGACGTGAACCAGGCCTCAAGCATCCTCTGGGATCTACACATTATTATTTCTGAAGCATGGTTTAATCCTCTGGCAACTGGTATCATGACATACAAGCCTAAACATTTACTCTTAAATACATTAATTCTTACTGGCTCTAGTTATCTGCTGACTACTCCAGCCACCACAGCAAAATAAACAATGGGTTCAACTTGTCCATTGGACAGTATATTAATACCTGTCAACATATAAGCCAATTAATACTTTCATAGAGAAATGCAATGTATAGCATGTCTACATCCTGCGAAATCACATTTAAATTCTAATTCCTTACTGACTGTAACTGAGTGGGCATCAGCGTATAACCAGAACTACCAACGCACAATCAGACAAGAATGGCATTCGTTTGCCTTTAATTTTCGTACTGACTCTAGATGTATAAAACATCGCTGAATAATGAGTAGATGCGAGCATGCATTTGGCTGGAAAACTTAATTTGCTTAGAGTGGAACAATTATAGACATCTTTTGGTTTCTTTCACAGAAATCAACCCTCATCAAGTCAGATACTAAACTGAAAATTCTCTAATTTAATGTTATCATTAGTAAAGATGAAGATGCACTAAATTCATTTGAATTTTTTAACAATGCTAAGCAGCACTGAGCTCTTTCGTGAGTTGTCATAATAAACAAGAAAAACTGATTTTTATGGGGAAAAAAGAAAGAAATGGAGCTGTAAAGGAAGGAAACTGCAATGAAGAACAGTTCCTTCTCTAAAAAAATCGGAATCAGTGATTCCTCCCCTGCACTGTCTTTTACATTAGACTTGGATTAACTTCTCTCATTGTAATTCCATTTAACGCACCATTTGAAATTGGTTTAGAGCTGATTGGCAATGGCTTGAAAACAGAGCTGCACAATTTTTGCTCACTTCAGAAGTTCATTTTCCTGGATAAATCAGTTCTAAGGAGTTGATATTTGGCTGTACATTTCTGTGAATGAAAATCTTTTACATGCAATTGGAATAAGTTAATTAAATAAAGAGACTTTTGAAAGAGCTTTGTTGAGCTCCATGTGAGTTGAGCCTAAGTCTGAATCCAACCTATGAAAGAAAAACTGAGAAAATGAGGCCTGGGGAATTTAAAGATACTAAAGTACTAAATAGAAATAATGGCTCAATAGTGACAATATAATTAGTTCCATTATGTAGAAATCTAACAACAGGTCTATTTTAGAGTTTCTGACAAGAAAGAAATGAATACCTGGTCAGTTCTGCTCTACTCCTCTTGCAAATAAAATACAAGTAAGTGATAACCCAGTTCTGAATAACTACAGTACGTCATGGACCTGATAAACCGTGATATTAAGCCATAACAGCACAATTTAATTCAACCGAAAGGAACAAAACAAGACAAGAAAAAAATATTTCAGAAGAATATACAAGAACTATATCTGAAATTGAGAGTCAATAAATACAACAATTCGAAAGAATGAGAACATTCACACCAAACCACAAACCAGTTCTGTGCACTACCTTCCTTTGTCACTAGTAATACATTGCTGACAATGTTTCACTCCAGTCTTCAAAAAGGGCAAGAAGGAGGACCCGGGGAACTACAGGCCGGTCAGCCTCACCTCCATCCCTGGAAAGATGATGGAACAGCTTGTTCTGGGCGTCATCTCAAAGCATATGGAGGAAAAGAAGGCCATCAGAAGTACTCAGCATGGATTCACCAAGGGGAAATCATG
>VXBO01003697.1:81831-93215 GCA_013400135.1 Rhinoptilus africanus | reverse complement strand
ATTGCTGACAATGTTTAAGACAGAGATCTATACTAGGCAATACAGGTATCAGGGGTGTTTGTTGGCAGGTAGTGTTAGAAGACCAAAGCCTTTTCCTTTACACACTTCACCATTATTTCATTGAATATAAAAGTAAAGGACTCACACTAGAAAACGTGAAGCTGTGGTGAGGTTTGTCTTAAAAGTCTGGGAGATCTGTGATCACATTGGACACACCTCAGTGACAGGGTCTAAGAGTACCTCTACCAGAAGAAAATAAAGACTGCGAGAAAGGCCACGTGTGACTGAGAACCAATCTAATACTAAAAATTTCTCTTCACCTCTATGAAGGGACAACGCAAAGTTGTTTTTTGCTTGATCGACTTCTGGGGGCTCGGAGCTGGAAAGTCTATAGAACCTCATAGTTTTTGCTTTGGGAATCTCAGATCTCTTCATTTAGATTCTTGGCAGAAACTGGATGCCATGAGAAATAAACAGACATTTCTGTTCACCAGTGAGTCATGGGTTAAGATCAAATAGATTTGCACTATGGTATGGTCTACAAGACTTGTTTGTATCATAAAAATTAATTGTGCACATCAACACACGCACACTGAAAATCCTGTTCTTTCTCTGAGAGCCTAGACTCAGAACAGCTGGAACAAACTTTAAAACTTTTTTTTAAACATTCTCTACAATGGTGACTACTAAAGACTAACAGCTAGGAAGTTATGCTCTTTGTTTATCCACAGCTTAAGAAAAGAAAATTTGTCTGATCAAATTGCAAATACCTACTGCCATTGACATGGAAGGAGTTATCTACCAAAGGCAAGACATGCTTCATGCATCTCAGTAGTTCCAGCACGGATTACAACCAGAATAGAAAAGTTTTCTGGTTTTACTTTTCAAAGAAAAAAAAACCAAAATAAAATAAAACTTTTTGGACCTATACTTAAACAAGAGAGTTGTGTCCCCAGAAGCTGGTCTCAGTTCTTTCATGCTCCAAAGGCTGTTAAGCCATAAGGTGACCCGCACCCCAGAGTAGGTGCTGGCCGGCATGAGCAGGATCCTGCCTCAGAACTCCAGAGCGTGGGAGGCAGCTGTGGCACATCTTGTAAGCTACGTATAACACACTGGGCATGCACCTTCCCCGACAGACGTTCACAAGTCAGCAGACAGCAGTGGGAAGGGAGGGGGTTGTATGCAAGTGTCAGAACTCAACTGCAATTTGGCAATGAAAAATACTATAGTATTATTGATAAAGCCTAATCAGTTTTATTTGAAACAAGAAAAAGGAAGCTTTTCTCACTTTGAAGTTTCTACTGATTCATTGCTATCACTTGTTGTATTTCTTCCTGGTTTTAGCACAACTAGTATCCAACGGGGAAATTCTTTCAAATTAAGTAGTGTGATAAATTAACATACTATTTGCTATGTTGATATAACTCATTTTATCACTATGGTTATGCAAAGGAAAAACCGTATTTATGCTACACTAGCTTTCTTTTCTTCTGACAAGGCTATTTGTCACCACAGGAAACTCCAAGTTCATAAAACTGGATAGCTGACATTTCCAATATAATATACTTTGTGAGGAGTAACAACCCTCCTACTCAATTTTGCCAATTACATCAGCATTTGTCTTAATGCAAAATCACTTTTATCACTTTACTGAAAGACCAAGATGGAGCTCTTCCTAAAAGTCAGGTAGATCTGGAGAGTAAGAGACTGCATCATCATCATCAGTGTGAAAACACTTAGAAAAAGCAAAGTAGCAGGCAATGTAATCTAGACAGACACAGATGGATAACGAATTCTGTGATTGTAAAGTAAGAGCCAGATCTTTTACAATACAGTGTAAAAGCATCGTATTTTATGAAGATTATGAGAAAAGTTTATGCACATACAGCCTTTGAATTTCTGGCTCCAGATTGTAAATCATTTTTTCTTTGGGGAAAAAAGTAAGTATCTGCAAATTCTTCTTTTTGTATTCTGACCAACTGCTTGTCAAGAACTAGATGCAGTTCTACTTTTCTAAACCAAACATTTTTTATGATCTGTTGCAAGTTTTTTTAGAGACAGGTAAACTTTAAGTAATCATCTTCAGGAGTGAAAAATAGGTTTTTCTTCAAGATGGATGCTTGATTTAGGACTTTTCCTTTTTAAGTATAATAAATGACAATTTTGTACTTTGAAAAGTCAACTAAGGTCAAGATTAATATAGCATCCATTAATTATTTTTTTGATATGAAGGCTCAGCAGGTAAACATTTGATACTTCTTTAATCTACCGCACGGTATTTGCTACTGCCAAAAATAAGAGACAAAGTGGAATACAGAGTCAAAACAATTTAGAAAACAGATTACTAGTTACAAAGGAATATGAATGAATTTAAAAATAACATATATTCCAGACTGATGTGTTCCATAAACATTTTCTTTGCTAACAGAAGACTTCAGGGAACAAATACTTATTTCATGTGACTTCCATTCTGCTTGAGTCATTTTAGATTTCCACTGTAGCTCTGCCTTTTATTTCCTTCTGTTCTCCTTGCCTTGGTTAGATTAGAGAGGTAGGGTGTTAATGGGGTACTTGATGAAGATTGAAGACCTATTTTCTCCCCCCTCGGAGACCAGTCTGATTTGAACAAATTGAGGAGAGTGAAGCAGTCTCTTCATGTCCTTGGGAAAAGCCTTTTCCGTTTCAGCATTTCCAGCTTTCAGATGTGGTCCCCTTTGTTCACAGAGAAAAAGAATGAAAGGGTGCCATCACAAGAAGGTCCTGAATAATTTCATAAAATGTCATCGGGGCTGCAAAAACTCCCTTTCACTCTCCTTTACGGTTGGTGAGCATGTGAACGCGAGGTGGATCCGGGAGGGGAATGCAGGGAACTACTGCTTGCAGCTCGAACAGGGCGAGAAACAAGCTGTTGTCCACCAGTCCCCACCTCTGTTGTTGCCACTTCCTTACTACTCTCATCCTTGTGGGTGCTGTTCTGTGCTGGGCACTCAAAATGCACACAGTGAAACACCTGGAGAGAACAAAAAATGAATACAAAGCAAAACAATTAAATGCTGGCAAAAGCATGATCAAACTAAGAAGTCATCGTCTATACGGAAGTATGCAGGCCAGAGCAGTGCCAAAGTACTTAGTCAAATTAGAATGTTTCACCATGGGGTTGAAAGCATCTGTCCATGGGCCGTAAACACTACAAAGTGATACAACTGGAGTAAGAGAAGGCTTCCAAAGTATACCAACCTTTACAGATGGCACTAAAAGTCAGAAAGATGGATCCAAGGCGGATAGAGATATTTGGAAATTATGCTTTTCCCCCCCCAAGTAGCATAAATAGCTTCTACATGCTATCAGATGACAACAACAATTATATTGTCTTAAACGTATCTTATGATCTAATTACTTCCTCAAAAAACTGAATATTCATACACACTAGAAATGAAATTTAAATCATTACCAATATGATTCTACTTCAAGATTGCCCTCTGCTGTAATCGCAAGGGTAGCTCTACAGACATAGACTTGAGTACATAGAAAGGCATTCAGAGTGTCCAAGGAGGCTGCTGCTTCATCATATGAAATATTACAATTCAAACAGTGACCATTTTCTGATGTTTCAAACAATACCTGGCACCACTGTGCAGGTGACTGTATCTTAGAGTAAGAGGATGATCTGTTTAAGCATTTTAATTCTTTAAGCATTCCCACTTATTTTCTACTTTACTTATTCTTACTTCTACCTGTTCTTGAAGTGCCTGGGAGGAGAAGGGGGAGGAACTCTTTAACATAGTTACAAAACTTCTTTCTACATGATTTCACATTGCTATGCATTGCACAGCTTTGCCACACACTAGCCCAATAAATCTTTTCCTATACTGATTCAAAACTTGCTTTTTTCCTCGTGTATTGCAGTTTTATAGCTAAAGCTTGATGAAGATTAAAAACTTAATTTTAAAATTACTGTTTTAACTTAATTTGGTATGCTTTTATGACATCTTCTATCATTCATCTTGCAGGTAAATCATGTCTTTAAAGCTCTTCTCACAAACAAAGGTAATCTCTCATAATCTTAACTGCCCTTTCCCAGGCCCTTTCAAGTTAATGTGGCCAAAATCAAATAGCGTAAACAAGACATGGGTATGCTACACATTCATACAAGACTACAGAATATTTTCTATCCTTTCTTCAATAAAACCGAAAAATCCTATTATTCTTTTTGACCATCCCTGCTCAAGTACACATTGAGCAGACGTCTGCAATGACATGTCTGCAGCAGCCCCTGGGTCTTTTTTGAGAAGGAGCTAGTTAATTCAAATTCTGACAGCATACATGAAACGAATGAAAAAAAAATTCAGTTGCTGGGGTTTTTTTTATCCCCATTATATTTTCTTGGGCCTCTCAGTGTAAGAATTCTTGCACTTTATTTTTATACAGATACATAGTGATGCATGTTCATATTTCTGTATACACACACATGCCCAGATAAAGACGTATCGCTGTGCCTTTATATATACGCACATGAACAAATCACAAATCTACACCCATACTCGCACAGACACACATGTACACAAAATGGGGTTTCTCTGCATTTCTTCTGGTGAGTTTTTTTCTAAAGCTGAACTAATTTCTACAGTGGCATGAATTCTTTCCATCTGTTACGGTTCTTGAAAAGCTGATTTTTGCATTCGGCTACACTTCTTGAGAAGCCTCTTCTAAACTCATCCCGCTCCCATGTTTTCAAAGTAACAGTTATTGTCATGTTTCCAGCAGCACTTATCAGCATCAGGATTTGCAGAAAAGAACATTATCTCATTAGTGCACCTCTATAAGATGCTGTTTTCCTTGAAAGGCAGCACAGCCTAATGAATGGGATGGAGGTCTCTCAGTCAGGAGATTCCATATCCATGCTGTACCCCATACCACCCGTGTTTTTCATCTAAAACTTCTCTTTATATAGTGATGCATGCTTTTTTAAAATATAGTATTGTTTCCACTGAAACTTAGCTCCTGCTAGTCTATAAAATCTGAAGTACCCAATTCTTAAATTGTAACTTTCATTTTTATCAATTCTTTCACACTAAATGCTTAATGCCCATCTCAGCATTAACAACCCTGTGAATGTACAGCCTTACTTTCAGTTACTCTGCTGCTTTAACATACACAGACTACCACTTGTGAAAGAAGCAGAGGACAGAGAAGCCCAATGGAGCTCATCTGCTTCATTCAATATCAGAATTACATATTTCAGAACAGTTTTACCAAACCAAATAGTCCTACGTGTGTTTCTCTCAAAAGGCAGAGTGACAGCTCAGCATCATCCTCTAATCAATGACACGCTGTACTTCTCATGGATATTTTAAGGAAGGTCCGACACACAAAGCAGGAAGGCCAAGTACATACATACTGGTGCAGTAATTTGTAAAATAAAGCTCTCATGTTAGCAACTAGGTGCCCTTTCCAGGTCAGTAAGACTGGAGAGGAATAACAAGATAAAACTTACACTGTCAAAGAATCAAGTGGCCTGTCTGACAAATAAATGATGGCAAGACTAAGGAAAAATAATCCTTTTATTTCTAAAAGCTGGAAGCCCATGAAAACAAGAAGTTACACGTCTATCATGTTCTAACATACCAAAAAATTCAAACAACAGGTCAAAAAAAACCCCTCTGAGAACATTAGGTCTTTTTGCAGTTGGAAAGCATAGTAAAGGAGAATATGAGTTGAAAAGATGAAAACATTCAGAAAATGGAGAAATATTATGGGATTTTTTTGCAATGCCCCAAATCAGCTCATCCCTTTGGAAAGTATGAAGATTGTGCTCTCAAAGTTCAAAGGTATATGTAAGTAGAACAAGCATGGAGGACTTCTGTACCTGTTACAGTAAAACTCCTTCATGGGAACACGCCGCCATTAGCACCTTGTGTTTAACATGAAAGTGGTCTGATGTAAAATACAACCACCTGTAGGTAAATAATTCTAGAAACTGCTTGTGTTCTTACTGAAGAGGCTACCAAGTCTATCAGCTCCAGAACAAACCAAGACTTTGGTTACATTGTTATTATTTAAATTGGAAGTATGAAAAATACCTTGCTACATTCTTTGGAAAATGGGACTTTATGATGATATGTAACAGATTATCTGTTATATCAGAACTATGTAATTTAGTAATACGAGCATGCTAATAATGTTCCTCCTCTATAAGCTTTAGGAGAAATAATTTGTTTCAAAAATAAAAATAAAAATTAGTGGGGGTACAGATTTTAAAGACAAAAGAGGGAAAAGACCTGTAACGGCAACATGTGTTTACAGTTCCACACAGCCACTACACGAATAGCTGTAACCTCCCTTTGCACGTACTGATCTTCACTATAGTTATGCAGTGCTCCATATAAATAACTACACAGGATATTAAATTCCTTGTAAATGGCAATCAATTTGAAATTAGAATTATGTTTAAAAGCCCATTATTCTTCAGGGCTTAAAGAACTAGAAGTTGGAGGTAATGTTTCTTATAGACTGATTTGGTAAGTTTATGCACCTCATTCTTTTTTAAGAAAGAGATGAGAACTTACAGAGACTGACACAGGAGCAAACAGGACTGTCTACATGGATCTGTAATGGAAAAAGCCGTCTTCATGCATGCACAACAACCCTGGATGGCAGCTTCTCCCTAAATTTGTAAGAACTCACTGATGAAGACTGAACTATACACCACAAGAGACAGGGCTTAGGAAAAAAAAAATTAATTGATATCCCCAGTTCAGTTATTCATCAACTTCTTTCTACCTGTCTGCTGAGAAGTACTGTTGACATCTGGTGGTACATATGTTGGCAATAACTGCTCTAAAATCACACATAAACAATGCTATTTGACAATTCTTCCAATGCCTTACTAAGGAAACATCATCCCCAGATGCTAAACGTGACCAGAAATTCTGACTCCTAATGTCATTAGAATTGACAAACTCCAATTACTGCAAATGTAATAGTGCTACCCATAGTTCATTGTCAAGAGGGAAAGTACAATGTTTTGTGGTGAACTATACACGTGGGATGTAGACATGCACACATACACACCGAAGCAGCAGCTTTTGGTGCCTCTTATCTCATTATATAAGGTTGCAATCTCACAGAGACTTGCATATATTCTTAAATTCACATATTGTTTCACTGAAGTCAACTGTAAAATCTGGACTTCATCTTAGACAATACACAACAATTACAAAAGACAGAAGCACAAGTAAACAAAACAAGGATAACATTGGACTTATTCAGTTAGAGCAAATCTTTTTTTTCCTGTATGAAAAGAGTTGAAAGAAATATCTTTCTTTGGTCACTACTGGTTAACCAGGTATGAAAATTAATCATAAGAGAATCTTATGCAAATATGATATTTTTATTAAGAATGATATTCTTCTTACATTTTATTAATTCAAAAGATAATATAAAGGTGACAAAACCAAGTACTCAGACACTATACACCTTTCTCTAGTGCACTAAAATGGTATTTTCATCATTCATCAAAATAAGGAATAATTTAAAATCAAACCTGACAGGAATGTTTGATGGCACTGCACAAGGGTCAAAACCAGAAACAGTTTCCTGTACTTTGTACAAACCCCAAAATATCCTCCACAGTGACAACAGCCCTTCAACTGTGTAGAGTTTGGGAAGGTAACAACACAGTCCACAAATATCCAAATAAGAAAAGCATTCATTCCTATCTTGCTAGATTGCCAGCGTGAAAAAAAATTAAGTACATTTTAGAAGGCATTATCAATTTCATTGTAAGACATGAAAACCTGTATTTTTGTAACAGGTTTTCTTAAAATTTCCTTACCTCATTAGCTGTATTGTGAGTTCCAACTATTCTGATAAAAGATGCGGGCTGCTTATCAAAAGTGACTGTTTGCCAGGATCTAAAAAAAAAAGTACAGAAAGACATACAAATATTAAACACTCTCACAACAACTTGCAGTAAAATATACAGAGAATCCATTCAAGTGACAGTACATACTATTATCACTTAATACGGCAAATAGAGAACCACTTTTCATCACCTAAATTTTCAGCACTCCTTGTTCATTTTTATTTTTAAGTGCCTTGACTCTGTTTATGTATTTCCATACATACCTTATACTACTATAATTTGTATGCAGTAGTGATACTCATAATATTGATGAAAGTTAAGAAAATGGTAATAGAAGAATACCCGAACCAAAGTCTAAAATCCCTAACATTGACTGTATTAGATAAACAATAGATCAGATAAATAAAGGTAAATGCGTCCATCTGTTAACTACTCATGAGAAACCACCACAGCTTAAAGAAAATTACAGCTCTAGAGGAAAAAACCCACCCAAAACCTCAAATAAACTCCTCCCACTCTAGGTGGAGCAATGGAGGCAGAGGAGCCAAGCTTCTTTTGTGTGGGCCAAGGTCCTTCCAGTAAATTACAAGCGACATAAAGCATTCTTCGCTGTTCAGGTTGTAAGGATTTCCCCATCCTGACACAGAGGCAGTGGGGAGAACAGATCATCTTCCCAGAGCTGGAGGGTAATTTTTTGGGCTAGACCGAAACCACCAGAACTAGACTAGGACCACTATAATCTTCCTTCCACATTCATACTCTTCTGATACACCTCAAGTAGCCTCATACACAGCAGGAAAAGGACACCAATTCTTATCATACCTTTGTGCTTACAGAACACACTAGCAGTAAAACAGAAGAAACAAAAAAAATAATAGGAACTAGAGGTTTCAGTTTGATGCCAGTCTTCCACTACACTAGATTAGCACTTGAACACACTGGAATTTAAATTATTTTATGTTCATAAAACATGAAAGCTAGACACAGAATGTAACCTTTGAGCAAAACTAGACTCTATCACAGAAGGCTTCAGAAATAAAATGTAGCTAAGTATAACTTCATTAACTCACTACAGAAGAAAAACACAGGATAGTTTTCCTGAATGTGTTCAGAATACCTTCAGAAGTGTTCATAAAAGAAATGAGTGACCAAAGCAAAACTGGAATGAAACACCACTTGCCACCGGCAGACTACTCCAAAGCCTGGTTGCCGACTATTTGTCAGGCACTTGAATTTTCCCGTAGTAGGAAAACCTCTTTGTCACAAACATTGCTTTTCTGGATTTAATATAGTCAACTATTACTTTTATCAATGCTATCAGGTTATATTTGCCTAAAGAAGATTATGAGCCCAATCAAGACCTAATTTCAAGTACTTTACTGGCATTACTGCATGAAGTAATGGCTGTAATTAGAGTTACTCATCATAATAGAAAAGTGTGGTCTGTGTTAGGCCTCAGAGGTACAGCACTTACCTATCTAATGGCATGCTTTATTTATATTCCTTATTTTAAACCTCAGGCTGTTTCTTCAAGCTCTGAACAAAATATAAAATGAGAACGGACTATTTTGTTGACTGTCTCAAAATCTGAAAGATTGCTATGATGTAAATATTTTTTTCCCCTTAAAAGGGAGAACAATTTCTTCTTGAGTTTCCTTCTTACATTAGTCCAGTACAGCCAGTCAGTTAATCTTCATGGCCAACATAACTTGTTACCTTCAAGTAAAGAGTCACAAAGATGAGTGGCTAGGACAATCAGATGATTGCAACACTAACTCCTTACAAAGTATTGCCATGGTTTACATTATGCATATGCTTTCACTTTTACATGCACACACTTTATGCAAGGAGAGTGATGATGTAAAAATCAGATTTCCTTACTTAGTGAGTTGGAAAAGCTATTCTAAAGCTATTCTAAGTAAGAGTTTAAAATCCTAAGGAAGCTTTTAAGAACAGCCTATGCCTTCCTAGTGTCTTGGGTACAGTTTCTACTCTGTGACAAGAAAATAGGTCAATTAGGGACCATTGAATAGAATATATTTATTTATACTACTTTTGAGCACTGGTCAAATACACACCGCAAGAGTTCAGTGTAGTTTTTCCAAAGATGTCAGTAAATGCCATTGTCTGTCATATGAAGTAACAAGGAAGCTGACACATCTATTTGGGAATACAGCTGAAGAGCATGACAGATATTAAGAGAGGTTGAAAAAACGCTTCTGAAGATCCTTTTGACAACACTTCTAGATGAGCTCCTCCAGGAAGCTCCTAAATTCTTTCACTTACCACTGGATTAAAGTCCTTATTTTCTGCTACAATGCTCTTATTAGGATTGGATTATAATTAGTCTTTTAACAATACTAAAATATGAGAGAAAATAGTAAAAAAAATTCTTGAGGATGGGAGATTTGAGGGGAGAGAAGGTTTTCAATAAATTTGGTCCTAAGAATATTTACTGGTTTGGTATGTGCACATTTTATTCCTTTCTCATTGGAAAAAGTAAGAATTATAGACAATTTGTAGGAGTTATTAAAATTCAAGTTATTAAAATTCAAGAATATTGCCACTAGCGAATTAGTACTTGATGGGATAATGAGAAAATTAGGTCTCTTAGTTTATTTCCTTAACAAAAAGGAAAAAAACACAGTAGAAAAAACCCCAAATGGATTTGGAAAAAGTAACTTTTGAAACAAGTGAGGCAAACCACCTTCACTAAAAAGTTGCACTGATTTCGACTGTAACAGTACATTTGAGAACATCAGTACATACAAAGCAATACCTCTCCAGTACAGAAATAATTATGCAGCAGAGATAATTTATGCAGCGTAACTATATGGATATGGGAAGAAAGATTACTGACAGAACATTATCAAGGCGTACCTGCCCTCTTTTTGCATTTTTTGCCGATACAACAAATTCAGAAAGAATTTTATTTATGCATCAAGCCATAACAATTGTGCTGTGGTGTTCCTCAATGAAATTAAAGACATCATAGGTTAAGTCTTAAGTTTCTCTTTAATTTTCTTCTTTTACTGCTAGTTTTTTCTTCCGGTACTACTGTAATAATTTCAGTTTCTCTGTAGAAATTTTATTTTGCAAATTATTTTGTAGTCATGCCATTTGTGTAGCCATGCCACGTCTATGTGCTTATTTTATACTTTCCTTACAAGACCTAATCTTTCTATCTTCAAAATTGCTTTTGATGGTCTATACAAAAACCTCCTCCAAACTTTACATGTAGCTCTGGTATTGATTTCATACATACGACACTGTATTCCAGGAACAGCAGCATTAAAACATATCAAAAGCACTTGTTTTTTGGCCTGGGATTTGATACTTCCATGTAATAGATGCCATTTCTTCACCTTTACTCCCCCCATATGCCAAGCAAACAAGTCTTTCAAGCTGGTGGTAACACTGTCACCTTCTTTACCTAGGACATGGTCATAAAGAAGTTATCAGAATTTACTTCTCTATCTCCATATTCCTTATTAGTGATGCTATAAACAAATTTCAGGGT
>VXBO01003697.1:70975-81807 GCA_013400135.1 Rhinoptilus africanus | reverse complement strand
TTTTTTTTTTTTCCCATTTTTTTCAGGATTTAGCTTTTTTAAATATTCAGGAAGTGCCGATTTTTTTTTTTTTTCTTCTTTCACACCTGTCTTGCTGGTTGATTCATTCTAGATTTTCTGCTCAATCTGCAACAGTCCTGCTAATTACTTTCATAACAGAAATAATCACTACCTCAAGTTGAGGTTTACATCTCTAAGAGAAGACTTGTGATTAGGAGTCTACTCAGATTTATACCAGGGTCCTCAAGCTGAAATGTAGCACTACAAGTTGTTTGGCTAGCAAAGGTCCCCTGATATCACAGCTCCATTTTCCAAAAGAAATTAGCCTTGTTACAGTCCTATGGTGTTTTATTTAACACTCCACATCTCACCTCAGCCACCCGACTTCTAACTCTCTCATTCTGCCCAGCTCCCCTATGGAGATGTGGTAATTGATGATTAGCATTCCAAAGCCATGCTTGCATCCTGTGAGCCTGTCATATTTAATTACATTTTAACTATATTCGTCTTCTATAATAGCCTGAACATAATTTAGATAATTATCTTTTGCTCTCTTATTCTCTGACTCTGCCTGTCTCACTTAGAGCTCCTTGCAATGAAAATCACTTTCTCTGCTCAAACATATAAACAGACTCTTGGGCCAAGTGCTTCCAGCTCTCCAACAGCAACAGCTGTCACTGAAAACTCAATGGCTTTGTGCATCCCACAATCTCTTCACCATACTGTACTCAGAGGAAGAAGAAAATCATTAGAAACCCCCTCCACTTTCATGTTTCTTCCTGTCTTTATCTTTATTACGCTATTGCAAGAAGAATGCAAGAAACAGTGATGACCAGGTGAATTATAAAAATACCTTGCTATTGCTAAAACTATCTATAGCTCCAAAATAGCAATTCACCTCTTAAAGATTTTAATGGCTTTTCTCAGCATTCAGAATCCTTGCCTAGTTACTTCTATGAAAAGCTACTATCTTTCTAAAGATTTATTACATATAATAGGATATAAATAGTGACTCTTCCCTGTTATTTCCTTCTGTTCCAGAAAGAACAAATCAAGAAAGAAGTAGAACTTTATCTTTTATTGAGGTTTTCTAATGAGCCACTGGCACTACAGAATACTACCACACTGTGGGATCACCAGAGCAGCACTGATTATAGCTGAAACCAAGTTCAGGCCAAAGATGTACAACGAAAGAAAAAGCTGTTACGTGTAACTAACATTCATCAAGCTGTAATAAGCATATCATATTCATATCATGGCTTGCTTTAGGCTAAGCATGTAAATTCTGTGTGTGCACATTGTGCCTCCACACTTCCCAAGGTGACATACGCCTCCACTTTTTGTTCGTCACTCCAAGAAGAAAAGCAAAGCAGAGTTGGAAACAAATGTGGAAACGAACACCACAGCCTGAAAAATTTCGATTACTAGCAAGTAACCTCCATTTTGCTTTCTAATGCTTGTCTACATATGCCTTCTTCTATAGCAAGTGAAAAAACACTTACTTGTATATGGACCTTTTTTTTTTTCAACTGTGACTACTTATTTTTTAATGAAATACAACATCCATTATGATAGTATAGTGAGGAGATATTTGTAAAAGCAGATGAGAGGAAAAGGAAAGAAGAGTTATGTTGCCTTTCCATACATCAGTTTGATGACTGTACTCATGTAAACAAGATAGCAAGTAATAGCATGTGATGCTGCCAAATAAAAAACTGCGTGCACACATAAGCAAGCCAACTGAGACTCAAGAAGTACCATAATATGTTCTGCATGATGTGTGTTACATCCCTTGTTTATTAATGAACACCATACTAACTTCTACTATGCAGTATCTACAAAATAAACACCGAAGGGTGGACGAAAAATGCTGTACCAGTTATTGTTATACAGAAATTTTTCTCTATAAAATACCAAAAAGGTCTACAGTTACCTTATAAATTGCCTATAAAAAACAAGTTTTCCACCATAACAGTACTAAACAATAAAGTAATACTGTCTCTCTAGTTAAAGCTGTAATTTAAAATTCTAATTCACATTGTCAGACCCATACAAAAGCACAGAAGTCATCTCTCCATCCAGCCTCCCAAGCCACCAAGGGTGAAGACAAAGCATGAGAAAGAAAATGTTGTGGGGAATCAAAGGTCACCTACATTTTGATTTCCAAATTAAAGTCAAATTAAGTGCAGTTCTACCCCTGGTCTACCTCAACTGAAAACTGAGACCTAAAACTGCGTTTCTATTTGCTTTCTCTCTGCAGCTTCCAGAGACAGAGGCAAAACTCATCTAATAATGCACCTTAGTTATATTTATGCTACAGTCCCGTTGACGAGGCAATAAATACACTTTATCCAGCCAAATAAGGAAAAAAACCCAAAAGAACTTTAAGTACTAATGCCAGAGGTAATAAAAAGGGTTAAGAGAACTATAACATGAGTCTAGAATAAATGTGAGAATAATAAATACTAAAAATCACCTATCGTAGTATCTGTTACATAGCGGCTCTGTATATTGACAAGTAAAAACACGTATTTTCACCTCTTGGGAAATTCACCTAAAAAGTTTTTATTCTAAATATACTTCCTATAAGGAACACATAATTTTGAAACATCTGAACAAAATTTGTAGTTATATCTGCCCTGTGATTGATCCCCCCCACAAATCCAAACAAATAAGAATGCTTTACTGAACCGCTATAAATGTTTTATGGTATATGATTTACTTTAGAAACCAAATCTGGGTTGATAAAGCAGAGCTATTCAAATAAAAAAGCTGACATAAAATGGATCTAATGAAGTCTATACTGACTTTCTGACATCTTTATAAAGCTTCTAATGTAAAAGACTCCTTATAGTAACCCCTGCTTTCAGAGCTTTGGTACTGACATTTTTGACATTTTAGAAAAATATATTATACAAAGAAAATGTTAAAATATAGTCAAATTGAGCAATGGTAAAACTGAATGCAGTAATTATTTTTCTAAGTGTAGTAACCAGTTTTCAAATATATCCACATGCCAAAAATGTAGGCATCCAGTAGCATTTTTGTACTGCGTAAGCCGTGTACTCGTATAATTTACCTTGCTCATGCATTTTTTCAATTTCAACAGGTTGTCTTTTTGTACTTCCGTAAATAAAGTTTATATTTAAAAGTCTTACACCAAATGAATTTATTATCAATTTGCTGGCAACTGGCTGGCAGAACACCAGGAACCAAATTTCTAGACTGCATCAAGAATTGTGCATGTAGTATGTACACATACCTCCTTGGGGGTTGGCAGTGGTGGCAGATGGAGGCTGTGAACTTGAGTAACTTGACCTATGAGTTCATCTTACTCACATACTTTTGTGTACACCAGAGCACACGAGCAGAAGACAAGCATGCACAACCCTAGAGGCTGAATTGGTTTTGTTGTGCTCACTCATTATCAATAGTTACTGCTCCTGATGTTCATGTAGATAGCAAAGACAGCAAAAGCCACTCAACACATTAATGTAGCCAGTAATACAACTAGTGGGCTGCTTTTAACTTTGAAGACTTCTTCCCCCATAATCCTACAACAGATTGTAGGCTGTTTTATTTATAGCTTTTTTAATTATATAATTTTTCATACAAATGGAATAGTAGATTAACAGCAAATATAGAAACAATATTTTTTAGAGCTATATGACAGAAACATGATCCCTATTAATCAGTTCCTCTGTAGCATGTAGACTAACACTGGATTTGTTGCACTTCTCTCTGAGATTCCCTTGGGTGTGATTTCATGGCACACTCGTAAAAACTTCACATTTACAGCAACTGCCCTTCTATTACTGTCGATAACATCTAATTGACATGTCAAACCTCCAAGGAACGCAGTAAATTGAACCACAGCCTCTAAGAAGAATGAAACAGTAAAAAAAGTAAATCAGGATGTGCCTCCTCGTAACAGCAATACAAACATACTGAGCTTTGCTAATGGAAGGGAGGAAAACTGTAACCCTTTCTGCTACCACAGTGAATTACCTATTAACCTCAAGGTCAGGAAACAAAGCCTTGCGACCTCAGATTGAAACTCGTCTAGAAAAAAATCTGAACCCGCATCCATGAATGCAATAATTTTAGACATGAGACTAAAGTAAACTAAGACAGACAAAAATAACAAATACAATTTTTGCTTCTGCTACCACATTACAGAACAGAGAAAATATAGCCCCATTAGTGTCTGATAAACTAACTTCTAGTATTTAATTCAGAACTCTGTACACTTTGAAAATTACATAGACAAAGGAGAGAGAGCTGGGTAAAAGTCATAAATATCATTTTAAAAACAGGGGAAACGATGCATGATGAAAAAGCACGAAAAAGTCAGGCAAAACTTGTTGAAGTAGCAACTGAGGTAACAGGAAAAAGGCAGAATGACTTTGGAAATATGAAGGTGAAGTGTACGAAACCCATAAGAAAGAAAAATTGGCTTATAGGGATACCAGAAAAATAATGGAATGAAATTAGGTAATACGATGTTCAGTCCTGGTGTTGAGAAAAAAAATTCTTACTGTGGGAACTCGGTGTAATAGAAAAGCAAAGAGCAGAATGGAACTACCATCCCTTCAGGTATATGAAACAAACTGACAGAGCATTATTCTAAAAAAATGCACAACATACCACGTAGTGAAGAAATCCCCAAAGGATGAACCTAAAGATATAATAATTCTTCCATTTTGTGATTCATAGATATAATCTGTCCTGTTAAAAACATTACTGTGAATAAATCAATGGCTTAATACTGCATATATCTCAACGCAGGATATTTGTAACACTAAAGACCATACCTGTTTTGGACAGTATAAGCAAATGTGTACTTTTCAGAATTTTAATGAAATTAGATCCTGATTATCCACAAACTAATTAGGGCAAATCTCTAGATTTGATGTCTTAACATCCAAGTGGCCTCCTGACTATAGAAGATGTCAACAGTTACTATATTTAATGGCTTTGCCTGTAAGAAAGGGCTACAGACAAAATAGTCATTTACCATCCAGTTAATGAATATTTGGTCATCTCCTATTCATTGGGTTATTAGATGATCTTATACAACAATGAATTTCAAAGTAAACAAGCATAACCACAAAGCAACAGTTCAAGTATTAGGCCTTTCTTTCCAATCTGAGGCAGATAAATGGGCTAGTTTCACAGGAATCATCTGTAATTTGGATAACCTTTTTGTAGTAGTATTTATTGATAAAGGTGCTGAGAGCGTGCAGGTGTATGGGTGGGCGCATGCATGTGGGTATGTGCATGCATGCACAGACATTTTCAAGAAAGAGTATATTACAACTCTGTGAAGGCAATCCAATGCACTGCCATGGGATCCTTCCTTAATATAAAAGCAGTAATCCACATTGTTGAGTCCTTACCCAGAAGCTTCTTCTTCCACAAGATTCAAAAAGGCAAAGCCATTGGGAAGTTTAATTTCTATTGAAACGTTGATGTAATAAATAATAATAATAATAAATAATTATAATAATGAATAGTAATGATTCATGAAAGGAAATGAATGTTTGCTTTTTTATTTTAAAAAGATGACTATGCAACAGATGTTTTACACATACTTAATTACCACTAGGTATTTTGAAAAAAAATTCTAAACCGGACTGCTCACACATGCATTCAAACTGAAATTTTTTACCGTGAAAAGTCAATGTAATCTTTCTGTTATTTATCCAAGATAAGTAGAAAACCAGGGCTTATTGTAAAGCATGATCAACAGAATAGCGGAAGTCAATTATTGCCTCCTGGAAGAATAAGGCATATTAATTTCTTCAGGATTTATGGTATTGTTTGAAATATTTCCAAAAAATGACCCCAAAACCCAACAACCAAAAAAACCCCAGTTAAAGTGAAAAGAGATTAAGTAACATAGGAATGAAGGTACCCATTCCTAAAGAACACTGTGGGTTTGGAGGACTCCCTAGGATTTCACTTTTGATGGCTAAGAATTTGAAGTCCTCTCTCTGCTTATTCCCTCCAACCCTGAAAAGAACAAATGTAATTCAGTTTCATCAGCACAGCTTGACCCTTTGCAGATTTTTTCTTTTATAAAGCTATTTGCATGTATTAATGATACAGCCTGCGATACTTATTATTTCAAGTTTCCTTCCCCTCTTCACCAAAACATATTTTTTCTAGATGATATATTACAAAGTAATAAAACATACATCTGTTTACATTGTTAGCTTGACAATTTTTACAGGCCTCCAAAGAGACATTCAAGTCTTTGATGGCGTAGGAGAAAAATCGAATACCTAAAAGAAACAGATAGTGATACTATAGGCATTATTTGGTATTGTTTCTTTCCTCTGAGGCAGAACTGAGCTAACATCCAAATTGCTGTCAGAGTTACTGGGATGTTTTCTTTGCTCTCCTAACAGGTAATGTGCATGAAGAGGAGCTGAGAACACGCCAGTCACAAGGCAAAGTGAAACTTCAATGTGTATGGCACATGCAGAGCCGCAATAAGTGTGTGACAGCAAAAAGTTCAAGGGAGACTACAGCACTGCAGTTTGCAACTCCTTGCTGCTCTGTGCAAGGCTCGTTCAAAAGATCCATGCCTATTTGTGGCTGAAAAGCAACCATAAGGAACTGAAGGTAGAAGTGGAAAAAAGAAAAGAGGAATTAACAGTTTGAAAACTTCTTGTGATCCTGAAGTTATGTTAAGAAGCATAACTTAGAAGAAGCTAGATCTTTTTTCAATCAAACTAGACGCAGCTAAAATAAAAGCTAGCAAATGAAATGTTAGATGCAGAATTTTCACACTTCTGAAAGGCTCATAATGCTCTGAAATGGAATACAACTCTGGTTTCTCTCTGTGAAATCTTAATTCTTCGTGCTTAGTAAGGCAGGTCTGTGAAGCTGGAGCCTCTTTCTTCTTTTGCTTTATTAGAATCTTTTAAAATGTGAGCATATAAACACAAGGCAAAATATGTACTTCAATGCCTTTATCGTTCAGGGCTTTTAAGCTCAATAATTACACAAAATGACCCTTTATATCTGTCTGACTTGCTCCAGTAGGCATTACTAGCAGCATAATGAACAGATTAATGAGAACCCTCAGTTTATTTTTCTGAAGTGAGACTTGAAATTGAGCTTAACAATGTAGCAATTTCCCTGACATCTCGCTTGAATATATTTCACCTTTCTATTGTATGAACGTAGCTACACTGAGTTTGGCAGCTCTGAAGGAGGCATTTGGACTTCACAGAGTTGCTGTGAAATTTGCTTCATGTAAAATAGGATGGACTATGGTCACAATATACTCTGTTTGACAGAAGAGGTAGGAGAACAGTTTTGCTGTGAAATTAACTTCATGTAAAATAGGACAAAGTGTGGTCAAAATACCCTGTTTGACACAACAGGTACAAGGAACAGTTCCTTTTATCCTGTTCCAGCCCGCCACGGGGGAGCTCAGGCATGAGACAGAATTAAGGATTATACAAAATTTAGGAAAAATGTTATTTTCTCATTCTAGGTGTGACAGGACAATAGATGCACACAAAACTGATGGGAAGCAACAGAAAAAGCGACATGAGTATAAAGGCAAAAAGAGGGATGAGAAATGTTCAAGATGGTTTATTATGAGAGAAAGCAGCCGTATGAAAGCGATTAAGGAGAAGAACGATGGATGAAAATGAATGCAAGGGAATTCTAGCGATGGGATCACAGAGTGGAGGAACTAGAGCAGGACAGGCAAAAAAAGCTGCTATGTTTGTGGCTAAGTATAAGGAACTACATGTTCCACGTCACGTGCAGTTACAAGGAAAGGTAGTCACACACTTCAAATATTATGTCTATAGCAAAAGGAATAATCACAATATGACAGAGATTAGCCTGCTTTCACAAAAGTATACACAGAAAAAAAAAGTCCAAAATTGAGTTTGACACTAGCATTTTGTAAAGTGGAAGTATTTTCCCACTTGAAGTCCTTAGACAACATGGAAAACACTCTTCTATACATCTGAAAAGTGTTTTAGAACTGTTAAGTGCATGACCAAGATCTCTCTGAGTGTTCTTTACCTGTGATTTAACATCAAAGGAAATACAGCAGTGCCTGAAAACTGGAAATGCATATAGTACATCGTCGGATAGAAATATGAAACACTGGACAAAACAGTAAACTTCAAAGTTAATAGCTACTACATAATAGAAAGACAATACACAATAGAAATACGAAATTAAGTTGTGAAGTTTTTAAGCATTTATCATAACAGCAGTATACTCTGAATAACACACAAGAGTCCATCAGGGAGAGAGAAAAAAAAAAAAAGGAAAAGAAGATATAATGCAGCATGTTACAAACCTTCTGAAAATGAAGCCCTCCACAAGAAAATCATAAAATTGTCCCAAACCAGCCATATAGACAGTTAATACCAATTGCCTTAGAGCTGCCCGTCAACAAACAATATTTATTGTCTCTCAAATTCTATCAATCAGAGTATTAGATCCTTTTTTCCTACTGGGGAATTGAACATGGTATGTCTGCTGCCAATGGATTAGATCCATTTCACAATAACTACACAAGAGAACCTTAAAGAATGATACCGACTTGGTAATCGTCACGATAGCCTGTTTCATATTTGTCTTTACAGGGTTTACTTTATCAAAAGTGTCATTATCTCTGAGGTCTGACTCCTACTGGCCTTTGGTATTTTCTGTTTTTCATTTGACTTTCAGGCTCTTTGTCAGCAAATTCTTCTAACAAGTGCAGGTTCAACACTAACATGCTCAAGCCCACTTACCATAAATATTTTAAAAAATAATAACAGGACATGACTGTTTTTCATTACTGTCATACTGTGTAGAGAAAAACAGCTTATTGTGGAAAAGAAAAAAAAACAGCCTCCATAGAGCATTTGAAAATTGACAATTACACAAACAGTATGCATTAATTGCCTTCCACTTAGGGAAGATATGCAAGCTTCCCCTGTGAAGATAGCAGGCATCCAGTTTCTGCCTTCAGCCTTTTAAAACCGGGAGCAGAGGAGGTCAGGAGTAGGCTGTCAGTTCCTGGCTTTGAGCGTTGAATTATTAATTTACACAAAATACTACATTAAAAATACCATTAAAACAACTCAAAGCAGCATACTCATAGTTTAAAGGGGAAGTTCACGCTTCAGTAGACTGCCAAAACCAATGTATGTGATTTAAACATAATTTAATTTTCTTTCTCATCGTTTTGTTTGCCACTTACTGATCAAAGGTGTCTGTTGAGGTCTGCGCTACCTTTATGGCTCATCCTACCCCTTATGCCAGAGATTCAGCAAAATGATTTGGAGACCTCACAGGACACTCGCAAGACAGCACGCTAATGATTTTCACATAGGATTGTAACTCCACAGAAAGACCGGGCAGACTGAAAGCCAGGCAGCAAACAGCAAAGAAAGCAACTCTTATCCACATGTCTTTGAAGAAAGGAAAGTGACTAGAGAATATTACTAGCAAAGTAAATTTTCTCATTGCAAGTATTCTGTCTCTTCAAATGTGAGCCCCTGTGACATTTTCCCGAGTTTTAACTCCATTCACTTTCATTTGCTACTGCAGCATATCTATACACAGAAAAGCAAGTTATTTTTCTGGAGTCTACTGCAGTATACTAAGCACAGAACTGGTATCAGGAAGGGTAAACCTAGGATTTCAAGCCCTTATCAATTACCTAGACCGCACTCATATCTCCAAAATTTCTAAGACAAAGAGACATAATTTGGAGTATATTTTCTGGAAAGAATTCATATTTCAGCCTCACACAAATACACATATAATGATTCTTAGTAGACTGTTACTCTGAGAGGTACTTGTAGTCAAACAGGCAATCACAGCAATGTCTACTTCTCATTTTCTTAGACAAAGACACATAAGTCTAAGCGATGACAATTTTTATACCAACGCAGGATTAGTCCTTTTTGGGCTGGGATGTCCAAGTATTCATCAAAAGAAATTAGGATTTGGGTGTGACAAAAAATAACTGCAAAATTTGACCACATTAGCAAAAGATTTGTTTCATTTCTTCCAGGTGAGAGACGGCTGGGGGCATTCATAAACATACGGAGAATGAAGAAATGAGGCTACTGTTGCTTCTACCGCGTTACGCTGGAGTCTGGTTAAGGCAGATTGCTAAATGCAGTAATCTTTAACTGTTTGCCTGAACCTGATGATGAGTCAAACCCAGGCACAGTGCACGAGTTTGATTCTTGCTTTTCCTTGGGGAGTTCCTGAATCTCTTAACTAAAATGGATTTAGAGGCAGATTTCTCTCTGATGGAGATGTGCTGTTTGCATAAAATAACAATGTATTTCTGGTAAGGGGAAGGACAGAGACAGGGGAAAAAAAATTTAAAAACTTGCATCCTGCAGGATTATCTTTACCATTACACGATGACGGTAAACCAGAGAAACTGTATCACCTGCGCTTTACTACAACATCTGCTGATTTTGGTTAAAATCCAACTCTTCATCTCCTGTTGTTAAAATTACATAAAGTGAAGCTTGTTTGTTTTCATGACAAAAAATTCCCTGTTTTCAATTTGTTTTGATATGCTTTTTTTTTTTTAAACTTATAGAAATCAGACCAAAAAGTCAGTTCTTCGCATATTTCCCACTAGNAATATAAAATATATCTAAAAATATACACGTATGACGTAGTATTTAGAGTTATCAAGATGCCATTATGATCAGAGTAATTCTTGAGCTGAAGTCACTTCCCCATTTCTCCAAATCCTACTTGAAAAGAAAATTAAACATATTTAAAGGCTTTTCTTTACTGTGCTAGGGTGACCGGAAAAAAAAAACCAACCCTGC